>CM056586.1:1505156-1572656 GCA_029721435.1 Gymnothorax reevesii
GGAACTTTTTTGACCTTGAGAGAAGTCACATTGTGAGAGAAATACTTACTGCTTTCACCCATCACAAAAGCTTCATCAGTGTTAGCCAACTTATAACAGAGGGGCTGAGACTCAAAAACAGGGAAGATAAAAATATTTAAATGCTTCATTGAAAGGAGGACTGACTGGCCAATAATGCCTGAGAACGAGTGGAATGAATTCTTGCAGGACAGAAAACTTGTGTGTTTCAGTTGGTCTTGTAGGATTTCTTGACATGCTTTACAAACGAAATGACGAAACCAAGCCTAAGCATATTTTCACAAACTCCACTGCGAAGTCCAAGTTCATGAGAACGGCATTCTTCAAACCCCTACAGTGTCTGCTCACACTGCACTGGACATGAATAACTGTCTCTGTTGGCAACGGCTCGAGCCTCAACAAATAATACAGAACTAAACAGAAACAAAATATTCAGAATGCATCACATGACGGGCCCGAGCCCTACAATGCAGCCTTTATGTTCGCCCTGCCGAGGCTGCACTAGCAATGACGGCATCGCGCCGAAAAAATTCCCCCATGATCCTAAGTGCTCTGGACACTGTCTAAACGCACTGTTAATATCATAATGAGACCTAAAATCCTATTTTCCAAACATAAGACGGAAATATTAACATTTTTAGCTACCGTTTGCTTGAAAAATGACATTTTCAACCCATTTTAGCAAACTTTCTCGCCGTAAACAAAATATGTTTGCTCTTGATAACCAAAAATTTTATGGAGAGAAGATTTTACATTTAAATAAAGGACTAATGTGACTTGCTCTTTAGTTTTTGCAGTGTGCGGAGAGAGGAAGTGGGGTTTGGGGAACTCCATTACCATTTCTTCGACTTGAGTTTGGGGGAGGGGTTCCGCGGGATCAGGAAGAGGGCTCTCATGGGGTGCATGTCGCACAGAGCTGAGGGAAGACAGATGAGGATGAGAGGTCAAGCACGGAGCCGCCGTGGGCGGATCACATGGCTGGAAGGGCTCCCCCCCCATCGAGTCCCCTCTGCGGTAACGAGACAGTCGCAGCCTCCCTCCCCTGCTGAGTGCCTCGCGGTCTCCTGCCCGCACAGCACACGTCTCCCTTACATCCCTCCCTTCTCCCTCCGCCTCGCCCGGCCTTCCTCTCGGCTACATGACATCATCAGCCTTGGCGAACAACAAACGGTCATGAGGTTCTCATTTTCTTGTCTGCCTGAACCCGAGATTTCCACTTTTGAAAGATGTAATGCAGCACTGCTAGGAGACCCAATTCCCCTCTGTTGTTAAAGAATTAACTTCACTCAGTCAGCTTGTGAACGTTCATCCATCTGCTGGCCTGGGAGCTGGGAACCCGGGACCGAAGCACCAGCTGGAGAGCTGATAATATGCTTTAAAACACTTCTGTTAAAATATATACTTAAAACTACAGTGTTCATTTTAGTACTTAAAGGACACACATCTTTAAAGGCCCAAATATGAGCGCATTAGTGAATTACACAAACAGTGCTGAGTAGTTAACCGCATGAGACTAACTGAAGATTTCATTATAAAATAGCTAATAAGCAAGGGAGGACTTCACTGACATCTGGCTAAAAAGCCCATCGACACTCTTTGAGCGCTTGTAGCTAAAAACTATGTTTATTAACAGGCTTTCCGCCATTTTGAGTGATCTTTCAATGATTCCTTCAACGCAAGAAAATTATTTTCCAAAAGTCAAACCAAAGCACCTTTGGGTAATGCAGTTTTTGGCCTTGATAAAATGGTACATTTTCAAATCAAGATTTCTAATTAAGATATGTTGCTCCCCATAAAACGGGACAGTAATTCATGCCTGAGGACACACTGATGCGGCGTTCTGGACAAAACTTACGTGGAGCGCCTTCAGCCATCTCCAGTGCAGTGATTCCCAGAGACCACAGGTCGCTCTGTAAGAGGAGCGCAGAGGAGGCCGTCAGGTCATCAGAGGAGTGGACAAACAGCTCAGAAACCCACAAGCGAGCATGAGGCTCCGTCTCCAAACGTGATCTCCAGCCAAGACACTGGGATCAGCAAACATGGCAAACCAAATATGAGATGCTCCAAAGCACACAAGCAGGGGCGGAAATTTATTTTTCTTTTCTTCATAAAAGCAACTCGGCTGCTCGAGTCAAGTCCAGGGGACGACAGCGTCAGGATTTTTCAGTAATGTTCATATAATTGATTCTCAAGGCACAGAGAGGCATACATCTTTCAGGCAGACACATACACATATGACAACACTCAAGCGCTCAAACACGTCATATGTGCACACGCAAACAGACACACACTCACACACACTTAAACACACACACACATACACACATAAAAACACATCTGAATGCTGAGAGGACGTAAAGGCATCAATGGTCTATTAAGAGGCAAATGCAGGCCTGTAGGCCGCGGGTAAAGAATAGCCCCAGCAGAATCAATAAAAAACTTTTGCAAATTGTTTTTTATTGTTTAACACATATTATGGCAACATCATTCAATAAGGAAAAATGAATACCATAGTAACCAATGTAATAGTGAACTTTAACAATATAAAACTCTTATTCATAGTAAAATGACCATATTAATAGTCATAAAGTCCATTAAATTGTGTATTACTTAAGATAATTAAGAGATTTGCAAAGATGGTACAATTTGCTGAATTATCAGATGACAATGAACAATAACCAATTCAGTTTTCCCACGGCACTGCAAACTGCCCCGGCGGGCGAGGCGTTGCAAATAGTACTCAATCACTCACTCGCTCCCTCAGTCACGTATAGTGGGGAAATTTAACGGGATGTAAGCCCATTATGCGCCTTTTCGTGCTTGTATCACGATATGAATGAACACGGATTCATGATGTACAGACCACCATCTCAGTAGTTAGGAGTGAACACTTTCCTCAGTTAATGCTGGTTCATCAAAGCTCTGTAAAGAGTAACAACCTTCTTTAGGGCGTACTGTCGGGAATGTGCTGCTCACCCTGTAGTCGTACGTGGAGTCCGGGTTCTCATCGCAGGCTATGACTTCCGGTGCCATCCAGTAGGGGGTGCCGATGAAGGTATTCCTCCTCCCGATGGTCCTGTCCAGCTGGGCACTCACTCCAAAATCCACTGTTTGGAAGGCACACACAGGATCTCAAAAACCTCCCAGTGTTCGGGACGAGACGCAGTCTTTGTCAACTTTAGCACAGGAGGACACAGATTCAGCCCTGACCTGGGCGAGCCACTGTCCACGCAGTTTGTGTCCATCATTTTTCCGACCCAGTTTAAACAGAGTTTTGGCCACTTTCATGAAACTTTAGATGGCGTAACTACTACCCAGCAAAAATTCTGTTGGTGTTACTGCAAGAGGAGTCAGACCAATCCCAGAAATTAACCCCCACTATCCAGTCTTGATACAATGAATTTTTTGCAGAAGTGAAAAAATATAAAATCTGGCAAGAATTTTGGACAGAACAGTGATCCTTTCCAGCCAAGAGTCACGGCTTTCGTCATATGGAAGTGGGTGTGGTTTAAACAGAGGTAAACGATGCGGGCATGTGGTTTTCCTTCCAAGCCGAAATTTGCTCATCTGATTCTACTAATTAGCAGCTCGATGAGATGATCTGCAGCTGTAGATTCAGGGCAGGAGCGCAGGGCTGCAGCGCCGGAGTTACAGAACATTTACTAGCGGGAGGTGAAACTGGATGTGCGCTACATCTACCATAAACGCTGCCTCTTCAGTCCCCTGTTTAAAGCCTGTGTGACATTACTGCAGTTGTGCCTGAGACCTCGACTCACTGTGACGGACACCCACCCAGTTTGACCTCAGCGTTCTCCGTCAGTAGCACGTTCTGGCCCTTGATGTCCCGGTGAATGACGTGGTGAGAGTGGAGGTGTGACAGGCCCTGAACAGACACATGGAGGTTTAGAGAGAGGGAGCGTGCAGGCAAACGCACTAACACACATGCATGCTTGCACACACGCAGCACACACAGACACACACACACGCGCACACACACAAACACACACCCTTGTACTTCTACCAAAGTAAGGACATTACATTGACTTCCATTCATACTTTGTGTGTCTCTACATTTCCCTAATATTAACCATAACCTACACATGCCTAACCCAAACCCTTAATACCTCAAACTAGACTTAACCCTCATCCTAACCATAACCAGCTGTCATGACCAGCTATAGTTGTGAGAAATGGGCAAAATGTCTTCACTTTCCAAAAATTTCTCTACACTGTCGATTAAAAATGTGTTTCTGGCTGTGTAGCACGTCCAAAATATATATATATATATATCTCTCTCTCTCTCTCTCTCTAACACAAATACACTGACACACACACAGTGCGCCTGCCTTTGGTCTGGAAGGACCACAGGGCTGTACCTGCTGAGCGCTGACACAGCTATAGGATGTGTACAAACCACAGAAGCTACACAAACAAACCCACGGAGGGATGCCACTCACTCGGAGGACCTCTCTACAGATGTAGGCAATCCAGTCCTCCTTCAGGCAGTTGCCCTTGGTTTTCTTCACCAGGTCCGTGACGGAGCCAGCTCCGCAGTACTCCATCACCAGCTAGGGCAGTGGGACATAGGCAAAGGTCATGTGCCGCATTTAGCTCTGTGCTCTTCAACATAAAGCTGACCATTAAGCCTGGCGTTACAACAGGCAAGGACACCTGCATCAAACCAGTTACTCCACTCAAGTATTTGGAACTAATACTGTCACCAGGAATAGGACCGGAGACCGCATACGCACAGTCATACTCAGTATTTTCCAAATGAAGAAAATTCTGACCATTGAAAGCGGTTCGAGCCTTGCTTTAGCTGAAAAGAGGATATGAACTAGCAGTATTTTGGCCACTAAATTAAAACATTACAGTAGAACTCTGTCTGTGCAGATCTACCAAAATGACCCTGACAAATAAGTTAAGTAAAGGATTCCTACTCACCCAGAGCTGATCGTCATGACCTGCTGGGGTCTTCTTCACAAAAGCACCATAATAAGTAGCTATGTTCCGATGATGGGAATGAGTCTTCAGCATGTTAATCTCCAACTTAATTTCATCCTCTTCCTCCTTAAGAAAGAAAAAAAAAACCCATAAAATCAAGGCCAGGGCATTATCGTAAAAGGAATGAGTTTTCACAATTAAATAAACAAGGAAATAACATAACATAACATGAATGACAAGAACAGGCCTTTCAACCCAAGCTCGCCAGTTCCTTTATACTATTGTGAATATATCCCTGTTGTGTTCTGGGGTCCTGGCCTTTGGCCAGGACAGAATTTATGGTTTTAACAGTTTCATGTTCCATAGTCCATAGTTCAAATTTCATAGTTCAAGTTCATGTTCATAGTCAGTTTTAACAGTTTCTTGTGTTAGGATCAAGTATTTCATCATTCATGTTTACTGTTCATGTTTTTTATTTTTTCATGTTTTTGTTTTTGCCAGGTCTGCCATGCCACTCCACCGCTTGTCTGCGTTCCGCCCCGTGCCTTCGTTGTTGCACATTTCAGAGCTCTGGGTTGGCTTTGGTATTTCCCTCTTCCTTCTGTGCTGTGCTGATTTGGGGCTCTCTAAGCTTAATTGGCAATTAACTGTTTTTAAGTTACTAACATTTACTAACACTCACTGGGTGGTGTAATTCTTAGATAGGCACATTACTAATATTACTAATTTAGACAGGGAGTTTATTGTCATGATTCCTGCTTTGCTATTTCAAGATCTTGCTGGGCTTTTCTGTTCTTAACATTCATGCTTGCTTCCAAACTGCATACTTAATTGGTACTTAAGCTGAGCACGCTCATTCTCTTTATGAGCAGGTCATGTCATCCAATCTCTGTCCATGTCTTGATCTTGCCATGCCTCTTGTTTCTGCTTCTCCAGGTGTTGCCCCTCATGTGTCCTTGATTACTTAGCCTTTATCTGGATGCGGTGGAAGTTGGCTGGCAGACAGTGTCTCAAGTTCCCTTGCATGTCAAGTTTCAAGTCTTGTTCTAGCCTCTTGTCAAGTCTCGTGATTATAGCTCTTGTCTTGTGTGTATATATATATATATATAGCCTTGTTATTTATTTTTCTTGGTCTTCTTGCCTGGAGTTTCCAGTGCCTTTTGTTTTTTGTCGTTTTTGTATTCTTTTGTTTATAGCTCCGTGTAGCGTACATTAGTTTGTCTTTTGCAACCCTTTGGGCCGAGTTTTTTGTTGGCCCTCGTGCCTGTTTTGCTTTTGTTTTAATAAATTCCATTTTCCCTTCCACCTCGCGTTTGGTGTCTCTCTGATCCAGCATCAATCCCTTCAGATACTCAATGGTATCTAGCTTTAAGTCAAGCCTGCTCTTGAAAACCCGCAAGGTCTCTGCCTCAACAATATGGTCAGGCAAGCTATTCCACATTGAAATTATTCTTTGGGTGAAGAAATATTTCTGAATATCAGTGCTAAATTTACCTTTGGTCAACTTCCATTTGTGACCCCGAGTTCTACTCACAACACTTGGTCGAAGGAATCCTACATAATTCACTTTGTTAATCCCTTTTACATATTTATAGACCTCAATCAAATCACCCCTGAGTCTCCTTTTCCTAAGACTAAAGAGATTAAGGATCTTCAGTCTCTTCTCGTAACTTTCATCTTTTATACCTGGAATAAGCTTAGTGGCTCTTCTCTGAACTTTCTCTCGAGCCTCTATATCTTTCTTAAAGTATGGTCCCCAGAACTGTACACAATACTCCAGATGTGGTCTGACGAATGTGTTGTGCAAAAGAAGCATCACCTCCTTAGATTTGTACTCAATACTTTTGGCAATGTATCCCAGCATCCGATTAGCTTTTTTAACTGCTACGGCACAATGGCTAGAACCTGTGAGGGTTTGGTCAAAAATCACTCCCAGATCTTTGTCGCGTGCAGCACATTCCAGTTTTAATCCTCCCATGAAGTAATCCCGTCAAATGTTTTTATTACCTACATGTACAACTTTACATTTTGCTACATTAATTGTCATTTGCCACATTTTTGCCCAATTCTGGATTCTATCCAAATCGTCCTAAATCACTTTAGTGGACCTTAAACTATTTGCCAAACCCCCCAATTTAGTATCAACTGCAAATCTAATCAATCTGCTCTCAATATTCCTATTAAGGTCAGCAGGAACAGCAGGGGTCCCAACACCGATCCCTGGGGGACGCCACTCTCCATCATACCTAGCTCAGATGAGATACCACTGACCACCACTCTTTGTGTTCTGTCCTGTAACCAGTTTTGAATATACTTCAGAATACCTCCTGTAACTCCAATGGAGCTCATTTTAAAAATTAGTCTCCTATGTGGTACTGCATCGAATGCTTTCTGAAAATCCAAGTATATGATGTCATAAGCCCTGCTCTGGTCATAAGTCCTGGTGGCCTCTTCAAAAAACTCCAGAAGGTTTGTTAGGCATGACCTTCCCTTCCGAAAACCATGTTGGCTATCCCTCAAGATACTGTTACGTTCAAGAAATAAGTCTAGCTCATCTTTTATGATAGATTCCAATATTTTGCACGCAATGCAAGTTAAACTGACTGGCCTGTAGTTTCCTGGCTCGGTACGGTCCACTTTCTTATATATTTGTATTATATTGCCCTGTTTCCAATCATTTGGTATTTCTCCAGTTTCTAAAGACCGTCTGAAGATGGCAAATAGCGGCTAAAAGATGATCTCACCAACTTCCCTGAGCACTCATGGATATAAGCCATCAGGACCCGCCGCCTTATCTGCCTTTAGTTTATGCAACTTGCCTAATACTTCGTAATCCTGAACCTCAATTTCCGCTAAATAATCTTGAGCATTTGACATGCCCTCTGGCCAAATAAAGACCCCCTCTGAGGTAAAATTCTCAACAAAGTAACTGTTTAAGGCATCCGCAATACGCTTGTTATTATATAGCAGCGATCCGTTTTCATTCTTTATGCTCTTAACCTGCTCTTTAACTTTCCTTTTACTGCTACAGTACTGAAAGAAGCACTTAGAGTTAGTTTTTGCCCCCTCTGCAATTTGTCTTTCATACAGTCTTCTAGCATTCCTCAACTCTTTTTTGACCACAGCCTGCATTTTACAGTATTCAGCCTTAGTGTTCTCATTGTTATCCTTTATGTACATCTTATAAAGATTCCTCTTTTCCCTCAAGCCCCTACGAATACTTTTGGTCATCCACAGAGGATTCTGCTTTTTCAGCTTACTTTTGGACACCTTTGGAATGAATCTGCATTGTGATTCAAGTAAAACCCCCTTAAATCTTTCCCACATCTCATTTATGGACTCACAGTCCAGGAGTGTCTCCCATTTTATTTCACCTATGAGCGCATCCTGTCAAAGTTTGCTTGTCCAAAATTGAAATTTTTGTTTTTGAATACACCTTTTTAACTTCCCATGAAACAACAAAATTAACAGCAGAGTGATCACTTGTCCCAAGTGGCTCCAGTACCTCAACATTGCTAATTCTATCAGGCTAATGTGATGGCTGATGATGGATGTTTGCTCATGAAGAAAGTGTTTTGAAACCTGAAACAGAATAATTTGACATTTAAGAACCTGAGAGCAAAAGAGTAAAGAACTCATTTAGTGTGCTAAACGGTCATCATGGAGCTACGCCACTCTTTATTTGGGTGTAAGCTGGCACAGAGTAGCCTACTCTCAGGTTCCAGGCAACTAAAACAAATTTACTTATGTTATTTCAATTCTTTAACACTATAATTATTTTCTTTTACCCAAGAATGTTATAAAATTCTAAGACCATAGCAATCATGCTCAACGTTTTTCCCTGTGAAAGTGGGCTAATATGGCCGTAATAGAAGTGAGTGAGTTTGTGAGTCACGATCCTTTAATACTCAATATCTCAAGAATGGTCCAAGCCATAATCTTCTAACTTTGCACATAAACAGATATAGCGTAGCCTATGAGCTGATTAAAATTTGGTTGAATCTGTGAAGTTGCATCAAACTAAATTGATATGCAACAACGCACTGCATCGCCTGGTGCTGTACAATCCAGTGGAACTGCATGTTGCCTGTATCAGTCCTCTTGCTAACCACGCTAGCTAGCACATTAATAAAATTAAGATTCAGTCAAAGCCTGATAAAGTCTCAATTTAACCAACAGTTATGCTAGCGGTGTTTGTTTTGTGTTTCTGGGTCAATTGAAGCATACTGCACTAACGTTACTTTGGCATAGACTACCTTCATTTCATGTCTAAAATAGTCAGCTTCCTACATACCTACAGGAAAGCTGCAGTGTCGAGCAGCCCATTTTTCATGTAGCGCTATAGCTAGCTAGCTGGCTACTGTAGATATCAAATCATGCTCGCTGGGTAGGAATAATTTAGGCATTACCTTTACTCACTAGTTACATTCTCTCAACAGATCCTCAGTTTACAAGCGGCACTTCAGCCTTGTTGCATCATACTTAATTAATATGCAAAAAGACACTGCATCACAGGGTCCTGTACAATCCAGTAAGACTGTATGTTGCTGGTTCACCAACAACAGTGCTCATCGAGGGCAAAAATCCAAACATTTGTCGGATGGAACAAAAGCTTTCAAGGCTATCATAGACGTTACGGCAAACACTTCCATCTGAATCATGAAGAGATGATGAGGAGTTTTTCATCCTCTAAGGAGCAAGATGCTAAATGTGTGATTGGCATGTCCTTAATGAACATTGTAATGCTTACATAACAATCATGACTAGTGCTCAAAAGCAACTGAGCCAGTTCTTAAACACTGGCTTGAAATACTGAAAACAACACTGTTGAAATGTAACACAAGCAACACTAGTTATACAAATGTACACATTACTGTTGAGTGGCTTCGATATCAGGCTCACCAAAATCATGTTTCTTCCAGGACACAAAGCACTATATTACACTATAATCCTGAGTAGGAAGTCAGTTTCAGTTCACAATGTGTGGACGATACTGACAGCAGGTAAATTAGTTCCTTTATGGAAGCCTGTGTTTACGCTCTGTGTGGCTCTAAGGATATGATATTTGATTAGTTTCTTCCTTGATGGCTTTGCTGTGATTTATATACAGTATGTGGAAAGTAAAGTGTCCCGTCATGCTCTCAGCTTTTCCAGCTGTAAACACTCGCTATCCTTCAGCAAGAGCTGGTTAGCTGTGGTCTCTGGCAAACCTCCAAAATGGAGAATGGCAGAGGAAGACTCATTAATATTCATGAAATAACAACTACCTGATTGGCCGATGACATGTTTCATGTCTGACACTATCATCTGCTGTCTGCCTGAGATTTGTCAGATGTTTCAAAGTGCTCCAAATAAGCCAATCAGGTACCAGTTCTTTCATGAATATCACTAACTCTTCCCCAGTCACCCTGCATTTCGCCAATTAGAGCGGTCTCTGCATAGCAGTGACATATTTTAAAATGTTAAAACACTTGAAGTACAATTTTTGTTAACCAGTCTTAATATAAGCTAAGAACTATCTTTTATATCCTAAATTTTAGTGCCTGTTTAATGGGAGTCCCCATTCTAAAATGAAACACAATTCCATCATTGAGTTAGTGTTGAGCCTCTAATCTAACTGTGATAGTATTTCATGATTTTTTTATAAATAAAGAGGATTCCCATTTAATTAGTGCCTGATCAAGCTCCTGACTGCCATACTACAAAGCATTAGAATGTATGCTCACTTTGGTTTTATAACCTATGCAGTTAAACAGTCAGTTTAAGTCATTAGCCCCCAATTCAGGACCAGTTCAAAACATACTGATGGGCAGAATAAAACGTCTTTCTATAATCTATTAATGTTGGTCAAGTAAAACCTGAATACGGAGAAACTGTGGTTTATCACACACTGCTTTTTAACCTCAGCCCATTGCACTCAAGGTCTCTAAAACAGAGGCTGTGAAATTACGAAAAACAACAGCTGCAATTCAGCTCCTCACCATCTCCCAGTGCCCTCTGACCCAGTGTAAAACGGTGGCCAACATTTGAACCCAGCACTGAACGGATTGACCTCATCATGCCCCGCTGTGAGGACCTTTACTTTTAGTCCGGCGAGGGCAAGATAACATGTGAAACATGCCTTCCTCTCCTTTCAAATCAACCCGGGAAAAAATGACATTCCGAGACGACGAGCCTGCTGATCACGAACAGGACTGGCTCTGTGTCCCCCAGGGGACAGGCAGCGAGTGACCCGGCCGTGTCTGGGTCCAGGGTGGGGAGGTTTAGGGGGGAGTAAAGGCATGTGAGTGAAGCGATGTGTCAGGGTGAGAGAAACGACAGCCTGGAGCAGCGGCGACTCATTTCGACAGGAAATCTCCAGCCATTATCACACTGGGCAGATACACAATGCCAGATCGACAGGAAGGGTAAAAAGACATTACAGCGCTGAAGAGAAGAGAGATCTTTGTCAGAACCGCTGTGGCGGGGTCTTATCAGTACTGCAGAGTTCACCAGAACTCAAGCTCTTTGAACCCCCTTCAATCAGACAGGCTTCAACGACAGGCCGTTTCCTGGACTCTAACACCACCCTGTGCACGAGCAGATATACGGTTTAATAATTTGGGGCTGAAGGAGAGCCTCTGTATTATCGACCGATGAATGTTTTTATGTTCGGCTTCAAAATGCATTGTATCGATTCGCTGTGTTCCCTTTCCCCGCAATTCTCAGAAATAACTTTGTTTTGCAGGTGCTCTATATGAGAAAGAGCCCAAGACTCCCCTGCAGATAGTTATGAAGTTTATCTCAGTGCAACACGCCAAATCCCAGGTTGAAACGCGCCTGCGAGCAGAATCAAACCCAATTACGTTTTTTTTTTACAGTGTTCTCTGTTCGGCTGCAATAACACAGTTCCTTGTACTTGTAGGAGACCCAATAAGCCTATATTCATCTCATTGCTGGGCCAGCAGACAGCACCTGGGAGTGGGGGGGGGGGGGGGTTGAGAGGCTGATTGAGCTTTCACTGAGTAAACACAATACCTCCTACGATTTCCTCCACGGCAGGGGCGCGATGGCAATAACAGAGACAGTCTGAGATCATCTCAATTTCCCACCTCACCTCTACCGATGCAACCATCCTTGTTTTTGTTTGTGTTTATGGGAGGGGGGGGCTTGGCTGAATATTACGCCGACTGTCCTCAACCCTGTCCGATGCTAGGGTCGTGCACTCGGCCAGATATTTCTCCCGCAGGCACGCGTGTGGCTTGACAAAACAGATGAAGAACAAGCGGAACGAACATGCTCACCTCCGTCACATCCATGACCTTGATAGCAGCCAGCTGTCCCGTCTTGACATGTCTTCCCTGCAGAGACACAAGGACACGTCAGTCAGCAGCCTCCACTGCAGAGTCGCCTCGGAGGTTTAAGGTTTATTGGGAGCGTCATTTGCAATCCTGAGCAAGTCTGACTTTGAACATTGTTTTCAACTCATGAAAGCCTAATCATTCAAAAAAAAAAAAAAAACTGCAAAGCTCATTTGAAAACATGATACATTTGCTGATTAAATGTTTGCTGTTCACAATCTAAATAAACAATGAAATATATTGCATTCCAACTGCTTTTATAAATAGTTACAACAAAGTTTGAGAGCTTGAATTTTTTTTTTAAGTTTTTACGTTAAGAAACATTGGACATTTTTCAATATAAAAAGGTCAAAATATGTTCAAACATTGCCAAGTGGCATTTCACCAATTTTAAAAGCAGTATCCCAATTCTTGAAGTGCATCATTTTCAAGAGGCCAGAATGGAGGAGCAATTGCAGTCGAATTATCCTGTAAGCTCCAAGACACTGAAACAATTTAAATGATTCAGAAACAATTTTGATATTCCTCAGCATGTTGTTCCAATAAACGTCTACCGATGTTATGAAGTGAAGATATCAAAGCGGATTCAGCAGAAACTACAGCTAGAGGTGCAGGCCTGGTGCTCTGATAAACAGTAACTCCTTTCCAAAGCTCTCTAAAATGGACTGATTTCATTTCAGCAGGCAAGAAAAAAGGACGCGGAAAACAGACAGGGCCGAGAGCACTGAAGCACTCCGCTCAAATTGAAAACGTCGTGCGTGTCAAAAAACAGCGGGAAGGAAAGAGACGAAAGTACTGGGGCTTTAAAAGCGATTCCGTGAGAAAGGTGCGCAGAACAAATGGAACACGGTACCAGAACTGCAGGAGCAGGGCGCGTCTTAACGCGCAGGTCCCTGTCATTTTTCATTCGAGAAATTTCCTGCCTTGGCCATGCAGATTCTCAGCAGCGCGCGTCATATCGTGCACACAAACAGACAGATTTAATCACTCCCAGGCACTGCACGATTTAGAGCTGATCTCCTGCGGAAATCCACCGCACCGTCAAGGATTACACAGCGCCTACGACCACCCTGGATAATCACCAACGACAACCCAGCTGCCCAATAAACTCTCACTACTCCTCCTGCAGAAGGAATGTGTCCAACACCATCTACATTTCGTACGGGCGCTGAGTTTATCGGAGGTAGAATATTCCTGTAGTGAATATCAATCTGTTCATGACCTCCATTCAATTCCATTTATATTACCCACCCGCAACGGTGACTTCTGAGATGAAAGTTAAGACAACTATGGCCCGTTTTTATTCACATACTCCACATAGAAACTTTTACAGGTAGGCTACCCAATCCAGTGCGAGCTCAAAGATAAGGTTTTCGGCCTCACTGAGCTGTCCAAATAAGCGTCACTTCATGAACAGTTTGTCCGTCTGGCATTACACGGTTAAAGGCAGGACAAGCCCCGGCGAGTTTAACAGTGAAACACAGAGGGTTTGGCAATATGTCTTAAAAGACATAGTAAAATTAACGGCAATGGCAGGGTTAAGAAAACCTATTAGCCATCTTGAGAAAACAGAATGTTGCGACGCCAATATGTAGAAAAAATAAAATTTCAACACCACTCACATTTCCTAAAATGTTAGTCAATATCCTATTTCCAAATCAAGGGCATAAATATAATTACTCAGGCTCAGCAATCGCGCAATCGATAGGGAGCGCTTAGTTTCCTCACGTAAGCCGATAGTGCCCTTGTACACTACATTGCCAAGGGGCTGCCTGCATCCATGTTGAGTCGCGGTGCTCTGGTCTGTGGCAGATTGATGTTGCCTGCCATAGTTTACCATTATTTTGTAAATGAATTCAATATTTTGACAGGAGCCATATATTTACGTTACTTAGTCAGTGAAGTGAGGGTAATGACTGTGCCATTATTCTTCTTATGACAAATAATACTGAAAGAAAGAGGCAAAAATGCTGCTTACTCCCATTTCTGCACAAATTTCTTCTTTTTTTTTTTTCAACTGCATAGCAGAATCCACAGACAATAATGCTTGAAAACATCCAGAAACTTGGTGGAATTGTGGTCCTGGCAAAAGACCCAAACACATACAGCGTACTATGATTGACAAATAGACTTCTCTGACCACAAAATGCAGAAACTACACCTGAAACAGATTTCTTTGGAATGGAAAATGACTGTCGCATTCAGACTTCCGCACATGAATGAAAAACATTTACATGATCTGAAATGGTTGATGGAAGAATGCTGCCATTGATAACGAACAAAGAGCACAAAACCATTAATGCCCACAACATTTGTGCATGATTTTTTTTCTTTGGATACAACATGTCAATACCTCATGGCCTGCATAATACTTGGTACACAGGACTCAATGAAATCCAGGAACCTTGCAGATAATAATTCAAAGAAAGCGATGTTGCCCAATCTTCAAGAAGCACACTTCTGATGTGTGAAGTGCACTTTCACACAATGCGTTGGGCAGGTAGAATGTCGTGTTCTGACTGCAACCAAGCCTCACCCAACTCTTTCTGGCTCTCATAAAAATAATCTCATACTCTTTCAAAAAACCTATTTCACAGTGTCATAACGCCCTACTCCTGCTCCACAGATCACAATCCATGCTGGGCCCAGAACTGCTAGTTACCCATTCCCCACAAACCTGAGAGTCATGTGACCTTCAGTTACAGGGGAGGAAGGAAAACCAGAGCTGGATTTGGATTAAAGGGCATGATCTGAAAAACCCTGTGACCCTCTGTTTAGTAGAGGGTGTGTCCACCTTCAGCACCCTGCTGAGCTCAGCCGCAGTAAACACCCAGCAAGATAATGACAGACTGAACCCGGGTAATGCCCATGCTAACCGGCCTGGATTAGACTCAATTCAAATGACTGCAGTCAATCAGGAGATGCAATACCCCCCAGCCTCGCTAACCAGAGGGATATAAGGCTGAGATAGAATCTGGACAGAAGATAGGAACTCAATGCGAATCTATGGAGCTAAAGTATGGAAAACAAGAGCCCTTCTGACTCTGTAAAAGATCACAAACCATCTCAGTTCCCCTATGCACATATTTTATAAGAGCAGCTTTTTTGAAATCAATATCATTTGGGGTCTCTGGAAATGGTGAGATACACCTAAAGTGCACCAAACAGTTGAGCACAATCACAAAATAATGAGATCATTTGTGCTGTATTAAACCATTTATAGAGCATAATAAAGTATCAATGGGTTTAGAGCTATACTTATAATATATTGGATAAATAATGTCAAAAGATATCCAAATTGATTCACAAAACACAACATGAATACAGTTTTAAAATAAGGTAAAGAGTATATCACAGGAATAATAATGGAACTGACAGAACCTCCTTATACCCTGCCCTGGTGGAGGGTTTTTCCCGGTCAGCGGCACAGTGACCCACACGTCTCCTTTCCTGCTGCTGGGGATCTGTTAGTGTCCGCAGGAGTCAGAGGTCAAAGGCTAAGAGCAGACACCAGCATCCCTCACAGGGTGGGTTTAGGTAACGGGGCAGGAGACGAAAGACTGGGCCATGCATGTCCTATCACTGCTTTACATCTGTTCCTGAAGACACGGGGCTTTTATGCGCCATGTTTCGTGCTGCAGCTATCGCTAGCGCTAATGCATTTCCACCGCTGGTTCCCATTCCCTCGCACTGCACGTTGTGTTGAAAGTTTAATCACCTAGAGTACCTTGGGAAACTCTGAGGTGCATCAACCTATATAAAAACTAGCTGAAATGACAAGTGTTAGACTGTATGAAACATGTAAAAACAATCTCAAGACAAGAAGAATCAGTTGAGTGCTGATATGCGTGAGACTATCACAATTTTTTCAGGGCAATCTGAGCTTTTCCATTTACTGCGAAGCTATGAAGTATTTAACAGGGTGATCTGGGCTCACAGTTTTGTATGGTACAGACCTGGCTGCTTGGTTCCATGCAGACTGAGCCTGTTTCCGCAGTGCACAGGGCTGGGTTCAATTAGGAGCAGCCGTGGCTCCTCACAGGCCCGAGTGTGGGGGAGGGGGGAGGGGGGCATTTTGGGAGTATTCGCTAAGCTAGGAGAATCGCACATGGTGCACACGTCAAAAGCAAGCAAGTACCACAGTCAGCTCTAGATAAATTCCTCAGAGACATCGCTGGCGTAGAAACTTGGATAAGAAATACTGAACACTTTATTAGGATTTAGGAACAATGACCGTCCATCTATTTGCTTTTGAATTTTTCATCACAGACAAATAGTCAAGTCAAATTTTAAGAAGAAAATGAAGGAATCAGCCAAATCAAATTTTGTCCAGATGGACATTTATGAAGTGTAAAAACAGTAAGACGATATTACCTGAATCTGATTCATTTAACAACAGGCTGTTTGATGTAACGACATCAGCAGTAAGGGACAGGTGCAGGAGCTCTGCTGCTGAAACACCTGCACAACACAGGACCTGCCTGTACACTGGATCTAAACAACACAGGATCCACCAGTCCTACCAGACTTCAACGTATGTGATCTACCTGCACTGGATCTGAAGTGCCCTCCAGTATTATTTGCGCCCTTGGTGAATACAAAAAAAAAGAATGTATAAAACTACTGAAATAAAAAATGATCCTTGTCAAGAAACACGCTTGTCTGAAAAAAAGTGTGCCACAATTATTGGATCCCCTTCAATTAATACTTCACGCAGCCCTCTTTAGCCATTGTAATAGTTCAGTCATCTCCTATAGAGCATCATCAGGTTGGAGAGAACATGGCAAGTGATCTAAGACGATAACTAAATACAAAATCTCTCCAGATCATTCAAATTCCAGGCCCATGTTTATGGACTCAGCTCTTCGACTCGTCCCACAGGTTTTCTATCAGGTTCGGTCAGAGGACAGGCAAAGCCATGACAAAACCTTGATTCTGAGGTTGTGACCAATTTTTGTGTTGATTTCAATGCATGCTTTGGATCACTGTCCTGTTGGAAGGTCCAACCACAGTCTTTTTCAAGCTTTCTGCCTGGGGCAGAACCGTTTTCATAGGAGATCTGCTGGTACTTGATGATACCATGATACCATGAATCCTATCAAATTGCCCAGGGGCTCTGGAAGAAAAAACAGCCCGATGACATCACAGATCCAGCACTTTTCTTCACGGTTTAGATGGGGATTTCAAGGATTGGTGATCTTTTTTTTAAGCCAAACCCACCTCAGGTATTTTATTTTAAAGAGCTCTATTTTGATCGCATCTGACTATAGAACCCAGTCCTGTTGGAAGCACTCGAGCCACTCAGCAAACTGAAGGCATGAAAGTTTGTTTCCTGATAACACAAGACACTTCTTTCAGGCAATCTTTCAAAGCGTGATTTTTTTTGTAATGTTGTTCACATCTGATCATAGTTGGGAACACTTCCTAATCCCCAGACGTAATTAATAACTGCAATTGTCCAAGCCCATAAGCAACCTTTACCACCTGAACCATCCTCCTCACAGTCGTGTACTCAAAATAGACACACTTTCTCTCTGCCTTGGATTTTTACATTTTCATGTGCCTTAAACTTTCTACAGTGACAAACACTGAGTTCTTACACTTTTAACCTATCGTCTCATTGCCATTTCTACATTTGTGAAGCCGAACGACAACCAGTTGCACATCATTGCTTGAATCATTTGTCTTAATTATGGAAATTGATAATTAAAATAAACTGGCCGTGTACTCTCTCCTATTCATATCCCAGAGAAACAAAGTCATGATTGAACATTGAAGTGTTCTTAATCAGTCTGGCGAACTTCAGAAAATTTAAACATGAATGAAAATATCTATATACTGTGGCATTAACCTGAAACATATCTACATGATATGTGATCTATCTGTACTGGATCCATACAGGATTTACCTGTAGAAGCTGCTGCTTAAATGTCGTGGACAGGAACACAACCTGTGCAGACGCTGAAGCCGCAGACAGACAACAGGAAGGTAAATGTACATCAGTGGCTCATGTTCTGATCCAAGAAAAAAAAAAATGCAGAATTTCGCCTCATCTAATGAACTATGGAGGAAATACAAGCAGCTGCTGAGGAAGACTTGCAGCACAGAGCAGATCTGATGGCTTTGTAACTATAGTGAATTTCAGTTTTGGAAAGGTAAAAAACAATCATCAATATTTTATTATATTTCATATTACTTATACAAGCTCTACATCACTGCTAAATGTACCATTTTCCTCTCAGCCATTTCAGGAAAACATTTAAGAAACTATCAACACAGCCCTGACTGCAGGCAGTAATTCATACCCACTGACACACTTTCCCAACACAAGGCTGGGCCTTTATGCAGCTGATGTCAGAGTAAGAACGGGGGAAAAGTTCTGTTCTTCTTGGAGGAACTGAAAGGAATTAGAGGCTTTCGTAGGGTGATGCTGGGACTTTGGAAGCATTTGATGTTCCTGAGTTAGTAGAGCCCATATAAATGACTGTGTCCTTATGTTAACAATCCAACCGCTATCCCTGAATAACAGGACAAATTCCAGGATTTAACATGCAGTATGTCAATGCTAATGGACTCCATACAGCTCCTTATAGGAGAAGGCACACGAAACGGTTGCATGTGCGAACACTCCAGGGGAAAATATGAGTTTAAAGGACAGGGAGAGGGAAACAGAAGTGAAGTTTCCTTCCATTGTCTGCATGAGGAAAACCATAGAAAGAAAAAAAAAAAACAGGTCCAGGTTAAACAAAAGTAAAGGCCTCTACATGGATTTTGGAATATATCTTAAGTTTAGCAATGATAAGTGATGTCCATTCTTCAACACCATCCTGATTGATACCTTATGGCGAGAGCTAAAATGCCAGCAGGGGAATTCTCTGACAACACTTGGAAGATTCAATTACAGGATGAAAACGGCACAGCATTTCACAGGATATTTTGCACATCAATCCACTACTTCAACTCAAAAAGTCCTGGTTTTTGAAAGATAATTAAATTCCAGCTACAACCTACTGGGTTCTTAACGTGGTTTAAGACCGTCCGCACTTCACTTCCAACACTTCTAGCAAGTCATAGCTGGTGTATCAATGGTCAAAGCTAGTCTTTTTCTGAACAAAACCCAAATTGGTTCAGCCAGTAGAGTGAACAGGTGGTGAAACTGGTGGACCAGCTGACTATACAAGCTGCCAGTCAGTTGACCAGTTTTGAGTGTCCAAAAACACTGCATAAAGCAGCTCGACCCGCTAATGTGGGTTTTAGGAGGAACTATCAGCCAGAAAGTATGCAGGACAATGCAACGTGCATGTTCCAAAAATTCACAGAAGAAGAAAACCTCAGAGCGAGGTGGGGCGGGAGTTGCAGAGCACATTCTTCACGGTGATGGAAATGAGAGGGAGAGGGAAGCCAAAAGTCCCCCAGTGAACATCAGGCTCAGCCTCAGGGCTCCCCAAACGACGCTCTCGAGGGCCACATCATTCGACACAACCCCAGTCTGCTCATAAATCTCATTCCAGTTTAAACATTGTGACAAACCTCCAATACCCCCCTCCCACAAGACCCTAAAAAGTCAGTTACACAGTTGAGGTGCTGCTGCAACAACCAGCAGTTTGTTGTTTCGCTAGCGGGGTTTCATAGCCAGACACAGGAGGCAGAGAGGAGGGGAGCCACAAAGACACCTTCATGACATCACCATCAGATTCCCACCGCCCTGACTCACACTTCCAGGAGAGTTTTATAACATCACTGTCAGAAACGACACCCCCCCCCCCCCCAAGCTCCCATTTCCTCTCAGGACTAATAAATGGATATGGATAATATCCATATCTCTCAATTGGTGAGTTCTCATTTCTGCAAGGACCCAATAACATGTGTCACTGTTTTTGTTTATGGAGTTTGTCTGGTGATAGATGTCCATTCCCCTTCAGTCTTCCTGTTTTTCTTCTTTGGTTTACCATTTGATGCGGCGCAGTGTAGAGAGAGGGGGCTTTGTGTCGCAGCAAGGGAATATATGAGGAAATCCCCCTCCTGACAAAAATATCCTTGGCAGCGAGCCCCCCACCACCTCCTCCCAGGGGGGTCCAGAGGCTATCATACCCCTCCTAAGTTCCAACGCCACAGTCAATGGGGGCACGGCTGCCTTCCTCCCAAAAAAACATTTTTTTAGGACAAAAAAAATTCCATCTTTCAACACGAGGGCCTCCAACAAGCCACCCTGCACGCGGTGGTGGTGATGGAGGAGGTGGCAGTAGTGGTGGGGGGGAGGACTTCTGTGACATCATCATTTTCTTGGCGAAGCCCCCAGTTGTTTGAACAGCCAGGACAGGAAACGCGTGTTGAGAAAGCGGCTTCCTCCACTGGGGCCACATGTTAGTCTCTTCCACAGTCTCTGACAATAATGTTTTCACAACACGCCGAGTCCCATCGTGTTTCTTTTTCGGACAAGAATGCCGGACTGCTTTTGTCATCTAGGTTCTAGAGCACATCTCCTATGTGTCGACACACCCATACTGTATAGGATGACATTGTCGTGAGAAGGGATAGGGAAGTGTCTGTTTCGAAAGCACAAAAAATCATAAAACAAGTAGAACATCTGCATGGTGACTCACTCCAGCAGCCTCGCTCACTGCTGTCAACTATCCAACAATGAAACCCTCAACAATAATATAAGTTGTTCTGACCCAATTCTCTGAGTGGAATGTCAAAAGCAGTCCACTCACTGCGCTTTATAGCAGGGCTACCCAACCCTGCTCCTGGACTCCTATCCTGAGAGTCTTTGTTTTAACTCGTTTGGCATACCCAGCTGTCGTAATTAGCAGGTCAATGAGATTTCTAGCTATTGAATGAGGTGTGCTTTGTTGGGCTTGTGGTGAAAATTTGCATCAGCATTGTGGATGGCTGATCTCCAGGAATAGGGCACGGCTTTATAGCACAGACACAGCGAAACAAGTTAAGGAATGGAGAAACACAAACCCAGGAAGGGTTTTCAGTTGGACAATCACTGATCTATGACTACTAGTCATCCCCTTAGTTTTTAACGTCAGCAGCACGGTATCAAGAGCCTTTCAGTGAAATAGATACGACTGTAAATGGATAACTGATAAACACCAGTGATGTACTGTACATAGCCGCTCATTCTTCCGAATGGAACGGGCGACTGTTTGCACTTTCCCCAGTACTTCCTCTGAAGGATGATGCAATAGCAAGAAGATGGGCCAATGAATCCAGTTAGACATTAAATCTGGGTGAAACGAAAAGACCTCAGGAAAAACACTGAGAAAAAACTGGCAAAAATATCTCCTCATTAAATTATTCAAGTGCACTAGTCAAGACCTAAGGAAACGCATTCGGTGGACTCGAAATTTCGGGAACTGAACTTTAACATTTGTAGAGCACTAATTAGATTTGTGAGTCAAAATTACAAAAAGGTTAACAACTTGAGGGGGAAAAACACTTAAAGCTGGTCTGTAGCAGAGAGTTGACAGTTATAGCATCTGACTGCTACCGACCAGCGAAGTCTATACATAGTAAGCATCTCCACATACTCCATGCAGGCAATAACATGAAAAAGGCATGTTTATATAATGGAATGCACCTCTCCTTCTTTTCTCAAGAACAATGATATTCAATTGCATTTCTCCAGCTCCATTCATTCATTTGTTTTATGGCCATTATCACAACACAGAGACTCTCTGAACAGGGACAAAATAATAAAGGTCTGACAGCCCTAATGGATTCCACAGTAAAGAGCAACTGAATTTCGTATGCTGGTCAAAAATAAAATGGATAGTCACGTGTAGTTCACAATTTTGATTCTATATTTGAATGGAGTAACAAAAAAACAGCTAATACAACTTATTAATAGTAGCTCAGCCACCATAAAAGGCCTGAGGTTTGTTGAAAGTTAAAAGTGCAAAAGTAATCAGCTCCTTAAAACTTATAGCCTGGAGAACCAAACATTGTTTACAATGTATGAATAAGACCATTCTTGGCATTATCAATTAAAGAAGCTTTCAACTATGCTGCGCAACAAGGAATCCCAGGGACATTTTGAACAACCAACAAAGAAGTCATCACGGAACTTGACTACAAATCACATGACTCCCCTTCCGCCAACCTCGGGAGCTTCATCGCAGGGATCTCCCTTCTAAGATGTCTTGGTGGCAGAGTGTTAGGGATCATGCTTTCAAAGTCTCTGCAGGAACAGCTTGAGGGAAAAGGTTTAATAATAACCTCAGTGCTTACAATCTAACCATTTTCCCCACCCCGAACAAGCCTGCTCCAGGCTGCAGTCCACCCAAAAGCTCAATGCCCTCTTTCTCAGATCTACACCAGGCAGTGTAGAGATACTTAGGCTTAATCCACCACAGAAAGGCCTAAACTAACCTCCCTCATCTCCCTCCTTCTCTCTTCCCAGAAAGAATGGCGACGCCGCCTTGGGATGAGAGTTTGCGACTCGAAAGACCAAAGTCAATAAATGATGTTCAGGCGATAGCAAAATGTGAAACATTTTTTTCAGCAAAAGAGTCAGCGAGAAACCTCCTCGAGGGATTCTTGCATCCTCACAATGAGACAAAAACAATATCTGGGGGGAGAAAACCAGACGGGCCCCCAAAAATAGCGCCACAAGTAAAGAGACAATAGCCTGGTGGTGTTGCCAAGTCTGGTTCTCCCAAAAGGGAAATTCATCAGTGGGCAGTGAGAACATTTACATGAGAAAGACTGCCTCAAGTCACCCCGGCATCACAGGCAAAATTAGCTTTTACACAGCATGTTCGCGCAAAACCAAAGTGATACATCAGGTTTCCGCACCTTCCGAACCAAACACTACTGATGCTAGGAAAAAATAAATCTTTGTAAACCACGTAACCACATAATTCACATTATTGCCAGTTTTACACTCTCACATCGAAGCCCAGTTAGGCGCATCCGCTTCTAAGGCAAAGTACCTGGGGATGGGCGGTGGGCAATCAATCATTAAAAAACGAGATAATGTGCAACTTCACTGGCCGAATTCTCAACTTTTTTTTCCCCCAGAAGCTCTCCACTTGGCCTCCAGGATTTTGTCCGCTCCAGGCATGAAGCGATGTTTCAATGATAAAAATGGCGCATGACTGCCAACGCGCCCCAGGGCAGCTGCTAGTCTTACTGTGCTTCTTAAAAATCGCAATTCCGCACCGTCACAACCTGACCAACCACAATATGGAAAGTTTCCTGTTCGTGAAATGTGTCATTTCCAGAATATAGATTTACCTCTGCACCTTCTCCATGATCGCAAGGAATGTCTTAACATGCAATATTAGTGTTGTCAGGAAGTCACTATCAGCCCTTGGCTTTTTTCGTCATCTGTTAAGGTACATCCTGCACTTTGACTGGATCTCAGCCAGAAAACTCAGTGCAAATATAGGTTATACAGTATTCTGTTTGTGCCTAAAGCTGGTGTTTTTCAGTAAGAGATGCAATTAAAATGTGTGGACTGAGGAGAAAAAGTAGGATTTAAAGTTTAACGGGAATCATAGTCATATCACTGCTGGATTTATTTCATCCACCGTATGACCGAACCGTAGCCACGGTCCCGCGATCAAGAGTCTCAGGGACACAGTAGAAATGAGCCATTCGCAATTTGAACCAGTAATGCAATTAATAAAAAACAACTACTTTCAAAAAGCAACTTAAAACTTCAAATGAGTCCTAAGCACAAAGTTAGAAATTCTCTGTTTTCCTGGGCAAGCTCTCGATCATGGTATATACACGGCCTTTGAGCTGACCGGAGGCAGATTTTAGAAGAAAACATATCAAGTGAAATTACTGCACATGAACAGAAATCTAGTCAAAGCACTGGCTCAAAATACTTCACAATGACAAGACCATTTTTCAATGGACACTACTCTGAACTGATGTGAAAAGGCAAAAGTAAAACTGTCCAAATCTGAGTATTAGAGAGATGATGCTCAAGTACTTTGTGACAAGTCCGTCCAGAGAGATCTGGAAAGGGTATAACATGATTCAGGCATGAAGTTTGACTTAAAGGAGCCGTATGCAAGTTTGTGGTCAAAACTGGTACTGCAATCACATTAAAAATAGTGCAGAGCGCAGTATCCCCTCCTCCTCTCCCCCAGACGAGAGGTTGCCAGCTAGGTTGCCGAATCCAGCAAGAATGTCTACTGCAAGGAGCTACTATGGCTACGTTTCAATATCATCAATGATTGGCTCTCACAGGTTTGTGTTCAGTTCAGTTCAGAAAAGATGGAGACTAATGACTAACTAACTTTAGTAATGGTCATATTGGTCACTCTTCTGTGTGGATAGCCCACTGAAGTCCATACCGTAAAATGCGTAAAGAATGACGAGGACTCATTTGACCGATTTACTGTCTCAATTACATTTCATATTGCCATAATGGCTGTGCTAATGTTGGAACGTTTTCCACAGCGTCTCAGCATAAAGCCAGAGAAACAGACTAATAATGCATTGCTAATGTTAGCAATGAAGAGCTACAGTTTTTATTTCTCAAACAATTTGTAACCTATTCAATTCGATGACCCACCTACATACGCACTAACCTACCATGAACAAACATACATAATGTTATTCGACTCAAGAGAATATTTGAAATGTCCGTGCCTATATTAAATAGAATTAAATTAGCCAAACTTAGCTGAATCTTACCAGCCCATGATAAAATTAGCAACTTCAGCATCGGTCTTCAAATTCTTCTCTGCTTTCAGCCGTCTCCATCTTTCAAAGGCATGTCCCATACAGATCTTTGTTTTGTTTCTGACTTTGTCACAACGTATTTCGGAATCATAACGAGGCCTTTTAGGTTTAGTAACGTCAGACATTTGTACTCTGAAACGCTGGTAGCTGCAGCTCAGTGGTAACTGACAAACTGGATGCCGAAACGTTACTGATTTCATGACTGGGAGATAGGTGGAGGGCGGCGCAACAGGCCAAAACACAAAATGACAACATCAACAATAGTTGTGGGCTGCAACTTCGGTTTTGTAATGAGAATATTCTGGCTGGACTGCTGTTGTCAGTGATATAAGTATTTGAAAAAAAAAACTATTAAGTGGGAATTTTGAGGCAATATTAGGTAGTTGTAGAGAAATGTAGACTATTAATTATTCTTTAATATGCATGATAATTGGCCCCAAATGCTCCCTTGCAAACTGAAGTTTTTCCCTAATTAGCTTCACTTGCAAGAAGTTCTCATGAGGCCACACAGCTGTTAAGTCCCAGGGTCATATCCAAAATTGGTCACCCTCAGGGCAAAATTCTGAAAATGGTAAAAGATTAACAAAATCACGTGACGCATTTAGAAATGCCCAAATTTTCCATTTTTAGAAAAAGTTAAAATTTTCTATGCTCGATGGTGTTTTAGCAGCCTAATTAATATTCATGTTTGACAAAATTACCGTCGCGGATGGACAGTTAAATTTCCACCTCCACTGCCATGTGCACGAACGAATGTTATCAACTGAAACCTTTTTGGAAAAAACTTCATCGATGTCTTACCAAAGCACATTAATCCTGAAAAATATTTTGACCCTCTTCTAATATTTCAAGAAATGTCCCTGACCGTCACGGACTGACATGCTTGGAGTAAATGTTCTCCGTTTTTTTAGTGTTTTTTAACACATGCAAGTAGATAAATAAAGGTGAGGTATATTTCTATCCTTAGCAAGGTATGATAAGTCATGTGCAAATGTACTGCAAGCCCAGCTTGCACCCTCCATTTTTATTTCTTGTCATGGACGAACATGTAAAATGAGTCACGGGCGGACATCCAGCTAATCTCGATAAACGTACTCAGTGGTACTCAGTGGGCATCTCACTGTTACTTTTAATTTGATGCGTTGCATTATTCACACCTTATCTGGATGAAAAGTGCCAGGATTTTATTAGCAATTTTGTCATTTCCTACTTTTCATGTGAGATATTGTGGTACTTAATTTCCAAACCTTGTCATGAATATTGGCTAGCTAAGAACTATAAAATTTGCCTAGAAAATTACCCTGTGATGCATATTTGAACATGTGCAGGTATCATACTTTTTTCCAGCCCAGATCACAGAAAATAATCAACAGAAAATGACAAAGGGTGTTCATTACTCCAACCATATTCAGCAGCGAATTTTGTACCCCTTGGATTCATCTTGTCATTGTCCATAATGGCACTAACCTCAAGCTGTAGTGTCCATCATAGGTACAGTATTGTGCTGTAGAGAAAAGTCACTACCTGCAGTGTCTTTTGATACTGGCAGTGATGTCTCTTGGAGACTGACAACCTCTTTGGAGGCCGACAAAGTTTCTACACAAAGCAGCTAAAGGGCGCTCAGTCCTGTTTGTAAATTTCAGGCACTGGAAACCTAGCGGTGTTAACAACATGCCTGAGTTGTGAACATCCGGGACTACAGGTTATCAGCGCATGAATTATACCACAGCCTACCGGCAATTGCCGTGGTTGCCCCTGTGTGTGGTCGTCATGCCCAACTACCCAAACGGCCAGTTTGGCTTGCTCATTTTTCAAGAGGCCGCGGTGCCCAAAAATTACTGTGGAGAAAAATTAAGTGGCGATTTTCGACACAACAACTGAGCCGTGCAGCTCCCGTCCTCACGCCGGACTTCTGAGCACTTTGTGCAACCAAGGACACGCCCACTCACTAAAGAATACGGCAATGTTGAGAGAGGTTGTAATCCTACAGCCATGCATCCTTCCGGCTTGAGAAAATCAGCTCACATTGTTTTAAGCGCGAGCAATTAAATGCTGTTGGTGTTAAGTATAGATGTGTTTTTGGGCTGGGTGAAAATGGTGGTTGAATGACTTTCCACAACATAAACTAAACTAAGGTACTGCTTGATTATGAAATTTTGATAAGGTTGTGATTTCAGCAAGCTTCTGTAGGTCCATGATGATTTTGTTTTTCACAATTTTGCACCCTTTTAATAGCTTTCAATCAAAAATGCCTATAGCATGATTTAATTCTATCTTGGTAGATTACCAACAAAAGGTAGGAACAGATGTTGAGTCAAAATCATTTTCACTGATCGTAATATGTCTGTCCGTGATTATGTCTTGGTTAATTACAGTGATGATCCCAAGCTATAATTTTTCCCTGTTTAATATACCTCGCACAGTGTTATACATTTTAGGCAATGAGTTATAAAACTTCATTTACATTATTTGATAGAATGTGAGTTGAAACTCAAAACACAGTTTGTGAAGAATTTATCGATGTCCGTCCGTGATGAAGAAATTTCATTTGGCATTTGTAACATCCGAGGCTGAAACTGAATCTCCCCATTTAAATGTGAATAGGTGCATCCAAAGTACCGAAACAACCAATGACATTTGGAGTTCAGAGTCTCTTAAATATTTTTTTTCATAATTTTTGTGATCAAATGTCCGTCCGTGACGTTACAGAGGTTTTGGATATGACCCCCCAATCCTGCAAGTTCTTGTTAAGTTGGGCCCCTGAAAATGTTCCTCCTCTCACAATTAAACATACCCATGAGTTCTACTGTCAATTCTATATGATGAGACTTCACCAACCGGTTCAGTTCTCCGATCACTCTTCCCCATCCGTTTCTTCTGCTACGATGGTGCTCACCATTATCCTTCCAGATTTTAACAACTATGAGATGCTCAGATCCCCAGCCACAGGCTGGCTGATATCTGAGCCAGAAAAAAACGTGGCGGAGGGAAAAACAGACGAACAAGTGGACGGAGAAAATAATGGACAATCACATGCACACAATTATACAGAGCCATACATTAAAGGGGACCTGGGTATTATAATACTCTTCTCAAGTTATACTATTCTTGGACGTCCAAAAGGGACGTCACGTTTATTAACTTTTTAGCAAAATTAAAAAAAAACATGAAAGCAACATGAAAAGCCCATCTTTTCTTGGCGATTCCTCTCATTCCTACCTCTTCGAAAAACTGGCTGTTCTGAGAGGAAGTCCCTTCCATGGAGCGAACTTCATTCTAATTGGCTGGCGAACAGACCCACCGTATCAAAGGAGAGCTACGTTGAATTGCGCCAAGTATATAATCCCCCAGCTACTGGCAAGTTCATGAAGACAGATGACGGAATAATTAGCTACCTATAGCTCGCCATTAAACTGCACAATGATTATGGAACGGTAACGCCGGCAAGTATGGATGTAACATTCACAGAAGTAAGACATGCAGTCACCATAATAGTTTTACTACACTTGCGATTCAGTCTCTAAAATTAGGAATAATCCATAGCTAGCATCTGTTATCAACCATTAGCTAACAGTCCATTTACTGCTCAAACTACTCCATTAAAAACAAACCACATTCGATTGAAAACTGTCGCCTATTCTATCCGTCCTATCGACGTGTCTTGTACATTGCTTCCGGCTGAACTAGCAAACGTTTTTAAATTTCTAGTCAATGTAGTACCTTGCTAGCTAATAAACCACACAATGATTACTGAAAGGTAAAGCCTGTTAGTAGCAGGTATTGAGCACTTAACTAAAATGACACTTGAAATTCAGTTTGAATATTAACAGAGACAAATAAAAACCACCTCAAAATAATACTTTTTTCGGAATAATATTTTTGCGAGGAAGGCAGGCAACTGCTTTATCTGTAATATTGAGCAAATTTTAGTTTTATGAGGAAAGATGCAGAGAATGCAGATGAATTTTAGAGAAATATGCGGATCCGCACCACCGCATCCTCTCAGACGTATAGTTCGTAAAATGGCAGCATCATGACTTAACTTCAATCGGCTATGCATCTATGACAGTGGCTGACAAATCTGGGGAATACATATCCAGTTCCTGCATCCGCTTAAACATTTAGTAAGAGACAGTAGCCAGCCATTATTGCAAGGTGATCAGGATTTGAAGACAAGGCATCTCTTCTGAATTTCAATACAAAAAACATGGCAAACTCAATGCTGATGATCAAAGTGGACCTTGAAAAGAAGAATCTTTTTCATGATGAGCATTTCCTTCCTTTCTCAGAATTTTAGTTGTTCCCATTAAGAAAAAAATATATACAGTAAGGTCAGCAATAGGACACCAACACTATTTCCCATCCGTCAGCAGCGATAAGTATATTAACTTCGTATACTGCATGACAACTGTCGACTTCATGGATAGTCACGATGAGGCAATGTTACAACATTGAGGAAAAAAATATAAAAACATTACAGAAACATTGTTTGAACATTCAATATCAGCTGCAATAATGCAGATCAGCGACAAGGGCTCATGGTTGCCATGTCAGTAAGGATCATGGCTTAAACAGCTAATACAGCATGGGTGTGGAAATCTTCCCCGCAATGGTGGTCGAAGCCTTTGACAGGGCAGTGCACAGCTCTTTACAAACACAATTATACGCTCCCTTTTTTCACAGTGAAATGCTGAATCTCTGCCCCAGGGAATGTGAAGATGGTTAAAAGACAAGACTATTAAGTTAATGGGAGAAATGCAGTGCAGTGTAGATTTGGGAAGACAGAATGCACAATATCGCACAATTTTATGAAGGTCCGCTCAGTGCAGCCAAGCAAATTTGATTTCTCTGTTCATTGTTCTCTTTCTAAGTTGCCTAATTGCTGTGTCCTATGGACTCAGCATCGCACAAAAAAGCTGAATTGATCGGAAGTTTTGTAATAAAATCACACAAGTCTAGGTTATTAAAAGCAAGCACTCTCACTGATGAAAGGTACACTCATGCCAAGAGGTCTTTGTAGGGATTTATAGGGAAAATCTTCAGATCAATGTACACCAAGAATAAATGTAATTCCAGTGATATTCAGCTTTAAGCCGAGGCATTTTGGCAGTGGGGTAAAAATGAAAATGGCTGCAGTTTTTGAGGGACACACACCCAGAATACATGGACTACAACAGAGTTTCCTAAACCCTGTGCCCGATATCCATTCACTCAAAGTCAACACGTTTTAGAAACAAGATCGATACACCCAGGTCGTTATAAATACTTGACAAAGAATAATACACCGCAACAAACTATAGATATAAATAGATAAAATCTGAGAGACTTGAAAATTGTCCTGCTTTCTCATTCTTAAAACAAGAGCCATCTGGCAATGGCGTATCCCCCCGGCCCCCCACATTCATGAATTAACTGCTCAAAAAATTCCTAAATACCAAAAGGCACATCTACATATGACACCTGCCCTACACATCAAATTTCTTGAAGAAATATTGAACGGTTTTTGAGTTCTGTCCCAGAAACTAAATGATTACGGACGGACGGATGGACGGACAGACAGACATGGCTATCGCTATATCCCCCCGCATTATATGCCGGGGGGATAATAATAATGACAGCACAACCTTCGACATCATGAGGAGCCACTGGGAAACTCTGCACCTTTTCCTCTATAAATAACTGGAAAATTGGTTGAGTGAATCTGGGAGACGGCGAATGTATTCAGACAGATGGACGTACAACCACAATGCTGTCAGTTGCACATAATAAGAAATGCATACAGAATCAAAAAGGAGTGATTTAAAAATTCCATCTTCATCTAGAACAGTGCTTCTCAAACCTCTCCTGGAGGACCACCTGTCCTGCTTGTTTTAGATCTCTCCCTGCTCCAGCACAGGTGATTCAAATGATCAGGTTGTCATCAATCAGCTTTAGAGGGTGATAAATGAGCTGATCATTTGAATCCCCTGTGCAGGAGCAGGGAGAGATCTAAAACATGCAGGACAGGTGGTCCTCCAGGAGAGGTTTGAGAAACACTGATCTAGAATGAAACCACTACAATATAATTACACGTGATTTGATGCTTTAAATTTGTGAATTCCATTCTTGGTGGAAAATTTCTTTTTTGTGGCATTTTTTCCCAAATTTGATTGCAAAAGAATCCAGTAAATGTTGGGTGGGGAAATGTAAGATTCATAATGAAGTGTCAAGTTTATGTTGGCTAATAAGGGACTGAGAAACACGTGAGGCTAAACAATTGTGTTATAGTACAGGGTGTTTCAAAAAGATGGACCCAATTTCAATGCAGTACATTTCCAAATCATGTCCATCTTTCTGAAACACCCTGTATAACAGCAGCCTCCAACGGAAACCTAGTCTCTCAAGGGCAAAGATGAGTCGAAGCTTCCCGATTGTCCAACAGATGTGAGAGCTTATAATCCATCACTTTGAGAACAATGTTCCCCAAAGACAAATTGACTGGATATTAGACATTTCACCCTAAGTAGACAGTCAGTCAACATGTATCGCCGGGCCCCTTAGAGCAATCACTCCCGAATAGATAGGCTTCACTGGGCATGCTCCAGGATGTTTTTAATGTTTTAGCCACAAGAAAAATCGTCTAAGCCACACAATCGAAACACTCTGTTGCATGTGCGACTTCACAACATACGCCCAGTATATGCATCTGCCTTGTTAACCAATATTAACAACGAATACAAAGTACAAACTTACTGCATGTATATTCCACACATTCATTTCTGAACCTGCATGTCAGACTAGATCATTTATTTAAGGGCAGATATTTTTTATTTACATTTACATTTATTTTTGTAATACTTGATCCGCAAAAATAAATCTACATTTGATTCCACAAATCGTGTTTTAGATAACCACAAACATTTGCACCTACTGTTGTAGAAAACCACAAACCTTAGAATCTGCTTCATAAAAGTACATCATGAATAAGTATAGAGAAGATCCGCAATCTCAAATTAGGCATCACAATACCATTGGAAAGACAAACAAAAGTTGGAGGACAGATCATGCACATCACAATAAAATGTCTGTCACAGGAACTCTTATTTAAATCAAAACTACCGAGATATCTCAAGAAGCACCTATGCTGATTTAGAAAGGTCCAGTGGAGCATCTTCTAGTATATATGTAGATTTCCTGTTACCCTTCAGATTCTTTAGATCTAGCCAGCAAACCAATGTTAACTAAGGAAAATCTTTGTATATAATTATTAATATTTAAGTGATATGCTTTGCCTTTGCCCAAACTTTACCAACTTAGCAAGCTGCAATAGACATGAACTTCTCTGATATGTTTTTCGGCGCTTTTGTGAATCCAAACTAGATTATTGAGACGACAATTAGGTCGCTAGCTCGAGAGAAATCACTGTTACAGCTAAGTAGCTAGTGAAGTTGGGGCAAAAACCATAAGACACTGCTTAAGTATGACAATTATTTACAGAGATTTTCCTTAAATGGTGTTAGCTAGCTAGCAAGATGGCAATATAATCTGAAGAGTAGCCTAACATAATATGCGATTGAATACATGCTGGTGTTACGCAGCTTAAATTCGCTAGCTATGAAATAATGTGTCTGTCCAAACTGTCTGCATGCTCTTCAGATGACAGAGGCTGTTACTCAAAGTTGAAGGGGGGTGTGTGGGTGTGATCGCTTTGAAAGTGGCCGATCAGAGTTGTCAAATGTGGTTTGGGAATCATAAGTTCACGCCCCGCTCAGACAGGAGAATCTGGCAAGTGTGATGCACTTGGAAAATAATTATTTACGATGAAAGCATTGCTGGAAAGCTTTTGCCACCATGGTGAAGAGACATAAGAATTTTCGCCGCAAATACATTTCTTCCGCCAATAGCCATGCGGTGAATGGCTAGCATGCACCTTGGCTTCGTGACCTTACCATACACAAGGCCCACGCCAAATATGAAAGGAATGAATTAGTTGAAATTAGTTGAAAGACAGATAGTGGATGAAGGTGCGATGATCTTTGGGTGCATTGCATGCAATAAGAAAAATCAGCCCCACATCCTCTATTAGGATTATTTTGCTCATGCAGCAGTTCAATTAAAACCAAACTGTGAACACATGCTTTTCTCTCTTTCTACAGGCTCACACCTCATAAAACCTGTCTTCACTGCACACAGAGCTCTGCTCTGAAAATGAACCAGGCTATGAAAATTTTACAAATGCCGCAAAATTGAATTTTGCATGCTTATTGATTATTCAGCATAGATTTCTTAGCAGAGAGCTTGTTAATCAACAATGGCCATCCCAAGGGCCCTGAAGCAAGAAGTACAAAGACATTTCTTAAAAGTTTGAAAAGCTCAATTGCGATTTGCGTGGACATTCCAAGGTGCAGATTCCGCTGCTGATTGCTTGCTTTGACAACAGGAATGAAGCACCACACAACCACAGCACTACTCACATAAATCACAAGCTCGAAAACTTTGTGCATGTTGCTTTAACTTAGTAGTCTCCATGGCAACCGCATAGTAGTGAATGTGTCATACAGCACAGGAGGGTTTCCACTTCGATGCTAAACTCCCCTGAAGAAGAGTTTATTCTATTGTTCTGTCTGTAGATGATGTTCCTGTGCACATGTGACCCTGAGGGAAGTAGAAACTGAGGAAAAGGAAGCCATGTTTCTCCCGAGGCTCAAATCTGGTGCTGATAAAATTATGGAGACACACCTTTTACATGTCACAGTATGAAAAGAAAAAAAAAAACTAACTTGCTGAAAGAAAATGGCTCGCAATTTCATATATTAGCACCTAAACCGCGAAAGGTCTAGAACGTTTAATAAATGGTCAGTTAGGTAAAAAGTCCGATCCCAGAAAGCATGTAATGGGACTTATAGTGGAAGCTGACAATATTTGTTGTCCTAACCAGTACTCATCACTGTGTTTCAAAAACCAGAAGTATGAATGAACTTTTCCCTGGTAGGACCATGCTCCTTAAAGACTTTCCTGATTTTACACATTTGGGCTCATCAGTGAACTTTAATGCAAGAATTTCAAACTGCATTTCAAATTGAACAATGTCCTCAGTTCAATACGACAACCATTTCTGAGAAATTACTGCACATCGTTTTGTTAGAAACCCTGACTCCAGCATCACCACTAATTTAAAGCACATACAGCATTTCCTAAAACAACCGCAACCCATGTGAAGCTATTAATGACCTCAATGTTGATGGGGAAGTGGACTCCACCCAAAAGCGTTCAGGATGCTTGTATCTGTCTGAAACCACAGGCGATTATGTAGGTTACTTATTTACACACACAAACACACAGGCACACACGCATGTACACATGCGCGGACACACACACACATATCTAAACCTCCCACATATACATACACAGATAGTTGAGCAACAAGCAAGTGCTCAGCTAGGGAACCATTTGCAGCTAAACATGCATGTGGCAGAAATCCTCTGCCGCTACCTAAGAATACAATGTTTGCCCAATTCAGAGTTGTTGACTTGGCCCTTCAAAATATGACTCTGTGAAAACTACAAAAAAAAAAAACACACATAAAAAAAACTCCTTATGGACTGATTAAAGTTCAAACCTTGTACACTTGTCCATAGGTGCCATTGCCCACAACTTCAACCAGTTCAAAAATTCCAGCAGGGTCCTGAAACGTGAAAGGAAAAATAACATTTTGGAAGCAATGTGACATATTTTGTGTTTATTACATTATTGTATATTATATCAAATAACAGAACATCATTGTGTCTTCTTATAAATCCTCGACAGCCACAACTGTAAAGAACAATATTTGATTTTCGGTGGGCACTGTATAACAATATTTGATGAAGTTCTGCATGACGTTCGAATTAAACGGCTGGAGTAGTATCAGTACACACGTGCGTGTGTGTGTGTGCGTGTGTGTGTGTGTGTGTGTGTGTGGCACACACTGCCACGCAACGTCTACAAACTACGACAAAGAGTTAGGAGGTCTCGGGAAAAAAAAAATCATGACTTGCTCTGACCTCTCCGGTCGCCTCGGCGGGGACCCGCTGTAAGCTGCGGCATTAAATTCTTCCGCGGCCGACCCGGGATATTTTCCTTTACATTCATTTCTCGTGTTGGCAAACGGACATTACTTTCCATTCCAGAAGTTTACACAAACAGTCGTCGTTTCATGTGGCACAAAACAACTTAAACAAAAGTTTCAGATTCAACGGAGCTGTTGTTACCAGTCAGTTCAGTTCAGTAAAGTTACGCGAAACTCCAGTGAAGTGTAAGTGGCATCAGAAAACACTGACTTTACTGACGGGGAGGAAAACATACGTGATTAATCTCATTAATAAACATTTGGCGAATGTGCTTTTCAAAACGCGAAACTTCGTTGTTGTCAGTGACACATTAGCAAGAACTGCAGCATCTGGGACATGTTTACAGACGTCTGGGTAACATTTTAATTAACTGACGCTAAATAAATGACATACTCACCCTCAGAGAAGACAAGTCAATACTGTCCAGACTTTTAGTGGTATAATCTCGAGCCATAGCAAAGCCTCGTCCTGCGACGGCGCTCAGAGCGGAGACATACAGACCAGTTACTGCCCAAAGTTAACGGTCTGAGAGCGTCAGTCCATGGCTGCTGCTGCTGGTCTGCGGCGAACACAGGAAACTTCTCATCCAACAGCGAAACCCGGAAAACGCGGAGGAAACAGAAGGGTCCCCCCGCTCTCCTCCCCCAACTAAACCTAATCTGAAGGGTTCAGTTCATAACTTTTCCCACCGTGCAGCCAGCACTAGGTAAACTCATGGGCTGTTAATTTTCCATTTTTATCACAAGTTAATGCCCCCCTCCTTGTTTGAAAACTTGTTCAACATGATCAACAAACAACTGTTCAAAGAGACTGAAGCAGGACCGAGTGAATAAATAAATGAGGATTCGCCACTGCTGGCTACGTTTAGCCTATGTGTTGGAAATAACGCTTTGATGCATTCATTTAAAAATTAAGGTGAAACATAGGCTCGTAATGCAGAAAAGAATGGACTATTAACATCTTAAATTCCCCATGAATTGTAGAATATAAATCGGCGGTCCCGCTTATTGTAAACTTTGACTACAATTATTTTAGGTCGACGAATAAACAGTCCCAGATGCGTCTGACGCAAATCGCAATGAATCAGTCGCTTATACGGTTAACTACCAGGAGCCTTTGTGTGCGCGCCTCCTGCTCCCACTCGGTGGCCGGTGGAAGGATGCCCTGAGCCCGAGGCAGCTGACCTCTGAACAGGACCACTGTGAGTTGCTACAGAGGGTCCTTTCTTGAGCTTGGGAGGAAACAATGCTGAAACATTATAAATAAGCAAAGACTGGCCCAGGCCTTATGATATAAAGGCATTCTTATGTAAAGTTAAATAACAGACTGAGAGAGAGAAGGAGTTGAATTCAGTTGAATTGGCCCCCTCTAACACCCCCCCCCCCCCCCCAATACTATTGTTTATTAAAGATTTTCAGTCATTGTGTTTATTTATGTAAAAATTAGGAGAAGAGAAAGATGCCAGTTGCTCACTAGCTGTGGAAATGAAGCTGTAGCCTGCAACTAGTTAACAATGACTGTTCCAGTATAATAGCTGTCAAAGCCTTTCCTTTGCTATACGATACTCCAGCAAAAATGAATATATCGATGTTCTTCCAAAATAAAGTGGTGACGTAATTGGAGGCCGGGGGTGGGGTGGAATTGGAGTGGTCTTTGCAAGGAGTCATTCACTCTCCAAACCCAGTTGCTGCATAGCCCCTGCATTTTACCACTGGGCGATATTTTACCATTGGAACTGTGGCGGAGTCAGTAGTCCTTGCGTGAACTTTTGCCTCACACATTAAAAGGCCGTGGAGCCTCGCAGGTTGTTGAAAGGGTCGCTTCTCGCCTTTTGTGACTTTTCACCATCCACACTTCTCACGTAAATACAACTAAAGTGGGAAATCACAAAATTAGCCGTCTCAGATTGGAAATACCTCACAAAATGGCGGTCATTGACGTCATGGAACATTTATTTATTTATTTATTTATTTATATATTTATCCTTTATTTAGCCTGGAAGGTCCCATTGAGATACAAGATCTCTTCATCCAGGGAGTCCTGGAAGATGATAGAAGTGGGCGCCTTGCGCAATGAGACTGATGGTTTTGCGTGCCCCCTCCCCACCACCCCCAAATACTCCTTGTGCTGTTTTTTGTATTGTATTATTGATTTATGGTTAATAAAAATAGAATTGTGTTTTATGGTTTTGCAGAGAACCTGTTATTGTTGCTCCACTGAAATCTGCGACTCATCGGATCTGTAACCGTAGGGGACGATGGTCCACACTGTCTTTATTCATGGCCGACAACTGTCCAGCCGAGGAGCACTTATGTCAACACCGTCGGCAAAGAGTCATCGGGATGGGCTATCAAAGACAAGTGCTCTTCTTGACTGTTGTTGAGCACATTCATGCAGATAATGTAGACCATCGCCCCCTGCGGTCACTGAATTCGATGGGTCACATATTTGGTGGGGCGCCAGCACCCTAATTCTGTCATGTTGTTGTGACATCAATGACTGCCATTTTACTTTGCTGTTCAAATGAATGACAGCTAATTTTGCTATTTACCCATGATATTCGATATAGGGTGAGAAGATTTTATGAGGATCTATGGCAGTTTAAAGATGTGAGGCAAAAAGGTTGGGACCAGCAGACCTGGGATCAGTGACTTGGCTACAGGGAACATAAAGCTTCACGTTAAAACATCGCTGAGCAGAGAAACACAGGGGCCAAGTGCTGCTAAACATCTGCCTGTTTCAACACACTTTCGTGGCTGTATGCAACTCATTAGTTTTCCTCATGGTACCGTCGTTGATGCATTCTGACTAAAAACGCATGGCTGCGTCTGTACACAACAGATTTAAATGATTACCTTTGACCTGGCATAGCCAGTGCCAACCACTTCAGTCGTACTCGCTGTTTTTCTGATTTATGGGATGTGTCTGAGAGGCTTATTACTCTAATGCAGTTGCACTGGGATGCCACAACAAATAAATGCCCTTTCCTGCATACACTAAATTGCCTGCACTTGTCTATGTACAGCATCATTTTACTGGTTTCCAGCCCCTCAGAACAGCCCAAGGGACTGACACATGCAGGACAGACAAAGGGACTGACACATGCAAGACAGACAAAGGGACTGACACATGCAGGACAGACAAAGGGACTGACACATGCAAGACAGACAAAGGGACTGACACATGCAAGACAGACAAAGGGACTGACACATGCAAGACAGACAAAGGGACTGACACATGCAGGACAGACAAAGGGACTGACACATGCAAGACAGACAAAGGGACTGACACATGCAAGACAGACAAAGGGACTGACACATGCAGGACAGACAAAGGGACTGACACATGCAAGACAGACAAAGGGACTGACACATGCAAGACAGACAAAGGGACTGACACATGCAGGACAGACAAAGGGACTGACACATGCAAGACAGACAAAGGGACTGACAAATGCAAGACAGACAAAGGGACTGACACATGCAGGACAGACAAAGGGACTGACAAGTGCAAGACAGACAAAGGGACTGACACATGCAGGACAGACAAAGGGACTGACACATGCAAGACAGACAAAGGTTGCGGCATGATAAACTGTGCTGGCTTTCTGTCATGAAATTTTATCTGTTCGTATTACATTGCACATTTGCATTTTGCATTCAGTGACATAACACTCACAGGAAAAGTGCAAAGTTTAATTGGCTTTGCCAATGACTCATTAATCAAGAGAATTTATCCTCTTTGTGTAGGAGTCAGAATTGTTCCAATACGATTCATGGAGGATATCAGAGCGCCGGGGCTGCGCAGTTATTGCTGTCTGCCATCTGATGCTCACATTCTGCATAGGACCGTCTTCAAGAGCACTGGGGTATATTATATTAATCTTACTTGGCACAACTGCTGTAACTGTTTTCTTTATCTCTATTACAAACCAGAGATAAAGCACACTTTACTGGGGCGCCCCGGGGGCTCACTGGTCTAAGCATGCGTATTATAAAGGCTCCGTCCTTCTTGCAGCGACCTGGGTTCGAATTCGGCTCAGGTCATTTACTGCATGTCTTCCCCCATTCCTCTCCACACTGTATAACTGTCAAACAAAGGAAAAATTAAAAAAAGAAGCACACTTTATTGACAAACTGAAGTAAATAGTTCTGAAGGTGGTGTTATTTATCTTTTGTGAAAAAACAAAATAAAAAGAGCAAATCAAAACTAAGGACACAATGTCTACATAGTGCTTCATCTTCGCAAGAGACTCAGTTGTGTTTATCTCTTAACAGCAATACAAACTAAATTTATTCCACAGGGAGACGAGCAGAAGAGAGGGATGCATTACCAACACAGACACAGACAGGGCCTCAACTTGGATTTGAAGTTCACAGAATATTGGTCAGTGCCTGTTTATTCATTCAATCCTCCAGATCAACGCAAATTAAAAAGATTTGAGATAAATCAATGTCAATTTCGCCGCACGAGGCCAAGAAGTCAGCTGGGACACTGCATATATTTATATCTTGAAAAGTGTTGCATAATTCGGTACAACATAATTGTCTGAAGCTACTAAATCTCTTGCCAATCATATAATTTCATGCGTGTTGTGTCTGGCGAATACTGGAGACTGATGCTTAATCCCTTATCTATCAGAAGCCCAAGATGGAGCCGACAGAAAGAAAACAAGGGGAAGAAATGAAATGATGCAGGCATTTCATTTTCACTTTTTGTTTTTTTCTTTTTAGTTTCATAGAACTCCGTCACTCTCAATCACCAGCTGTGATTTTTATCAGCTTTATAATTAACCGAGTATTTGGTTTAGAACATTCTAATGACTTATTATCTTGTGACACAAACGGTTAAATGTCCTCAGAATTTTATATCTGCTTTAAACTTTATGCAAGTCATAAAGTCACAAACCAAATATTTATATTTTCTCTCTGGTCAGAGATTTATTTTGATGTACTGTAATCAATACTCCATCTTCCTCTTGTAGTCTAAATCTGATATGGTAAGTACTGTGAGTTTCAAATGAATATTTAGCATAAAGACTTGAAAAGGGCAGAGAGAGATCTCATTGGACACAGAAGTCAGGATTAGTTCTACACTGCAGAGAATAGTTTCAGGCGCATAATGAGTGTGTTTGAGAGAAACACAAAAGGACAGCGAAATCTCCCCGGGCAACGAGAGTGTTGTGCTTCCATTGTAGCTGCAGTTTACCAAGCAGATATATAGTCACACTACTACAGGAAATCATATTTGACAAACCACAGCTTTGTCTTCTTCTGAGGAACTTGTTTGGGGACCCATAACTATATGAGAGAGAGAGAGAGAATGTGTGTGACAATGTTTTGTTTTTTTACATAAAAATGCTGCTACATCTTTGACTGTCTCGAACAGGAGGGCATCTAAACTTGTGTTAACCTGCTGCTTTGCACATCTTTTCACTCACACTGTTTATTTCATGGCATGTGTTTCAGTCTCCTCTGCTGTTAAACCAGCATCTTTAGGGAGATGGAAAGATGCCCCTTCAGTGCAGTAAAAAGATTTGGTCCTCAGTCAGAACTGGCCGAGTGTTGAATTGTAATGGTGTCATTATTATTGCTGGATTTGGTGACTGTATTCCATCTGGGACTACAGCTGGAGTTCAAGGTCTCAGACTGTCCCTTGGCACATTGAATCCATACTAATTTGAATTTATGCAGGAGTTTTTACTGATTCAATTAAGCACCCTTCCATTACGACGAAAGAAAACTTAAGGCACACTTGCTTGCAGAGCTACTCCTCTCACACAGAGAGAAGACTTGCATCCTGCTAGTCTGGGTACAACCATCAGAGGGCGCTCTCATCTCCAGTGAATGAGCTTTCAACAAAAGCGTGACATTCCCCAGAGGACGTTCCTCATTCCTGATTGACAGAAAGGGAAATGAGCCAGTGTGTGACACAACTCCATTTTCCATACCCCACGCAGGCAACAATTCGCCCATTCCCCTGCTGTGTGAACACTGTATCAATTACATTTTTATTTTGGAATTATGACACCAATCATTTTAGACTGCGGGACCTTTTTGAAAAGACGCTATTGTATAAGAAGTTGAGCCTAAACTGTAAATAATGCAAGTGAGACCAAACGTAAGCAACCAGGGATCAGGAAGTAAAAATGCAGCCTTCTGTTTATTTTTTTCCAAAACTCAGCAGCTAAAATGACTAATTATTTCTACTTCCTGCCTAGTTAGCGAACACAGGTGACTGGGGCAAAATACTGGGGAGAATCTTTTGATATTGAACCTGTACTTTCATTTCTGCTTGACACAACACTAAGGAAACTAACAAAATTCACACACTTAGCAAAAAACTAATGCAGAGGATACATTACCAGAATCATTCATTTATTTCACATACACATTTAAATGCAGTAATTTCCACATAATCAGGTCATTTAAAAAAAAAAAAAACCTATTTAGAGACCATTTTTTAAGTTTTCCAAACTGAGGAGAGGGTGAGTGACGTTAATTAAGAGCTTTTTGAAGTTATTTGCTCACGATGCTCCCTGGATGGGTGCTCTGCTACAGCATAATTACTTTGAGGTCAGTAATGATAAATATCAAGATATGCAAGGGCTCTGTGTCATTTCAGCCAAAATATTCCCCAGAATGCCCTTTTCAAAATCAATTACATCATCCCCAGAGATTTTTGCAGTGCTGAAGTTGCAATATTCTGAATTTTTATTCATACTCAGCCCAGTTTAACCAATTAATTAAACAACTTATGATGTATGACATGTTTGCCTAATGACTGGCCTCTCTCTTTTTTGAGAAACGTAAACGTAAATTGCTGCAATGAATGTGTTAGCCATATTGTACTTATTGCACGTATACGTTACATAATACCCATGTAATATCCATCACACAATCAGAAATAATTTAATCATCTGTTCCTCAACATCATGTAAAATATGGCAAATCAATGCAAAAATGCATCAGCGTTTGTGTGTAAAAGCACCGTATGAAAAAAAGCAGAAACAAATGCACAAAATTATTTAAAAGGTGAGAGCGCAAAACTCTCAAGCAATATTCATAAAGTCAGGATTACATGTACCAACAATAGTCATAAGAGGACAGAATTTCCATTGTTGCAAGGGTTCATACCATAGCAAGTTAAGCCCATAAATATTATGGGGTCCCATGTCTTGTCCTATCAGATGCTGGCTACATTCTGTGGAGCACCTGTTGCCAGTCTATGGTCACTAAGTTCTGACCGAGTATTTTATTGGTCACACAGACAGCCAATAACAGAGGAGCTCAGAGCCTCACTTCACCTCAGCTGCAGAGAAATGCTTCCAATCAATGCTAAGAAGAAATGCAGCACAGCTCTCTTTCGCAAACACTGTGGGTCTAATGGAATAATGCAAATGTAAAACATCAGGACTGAATGCATGTCAGTTCCTAACTCAAAAGAGAAATGTACTGTAGTGTGAGCTAATCTGAAATTTAAACTTGTTAATCGAAGGCTTTTGAACCAGCAAGTTTGAATACAATTTCATTCATTTCTAAATAATTTCTCTATTGACAAATACTTTTTCGCATAAGTTTTTAAATTAATATAAATATTCTTGGTGCTCTTTCTGTTCTCACATCCATTACAGAGACAAAAATGAATAAAAGGGGTTTGGGTGGGACTAATATATCTGAAACCAGAAGAAAAATCTTTCATTGGCCGCAGCCACTTTGGCTGAACTAATGCAGACCAACACATTACGGGGGAAAACATGTCCGGCCCCCATCCAAACCCCATTTTTGAGTGGAGATATAGGAGAGAAACATTACAAATCAGCACAACCGTCTGCATTCTTGAAGGCAGCCTTTAGTTGAGCAAATCAGATTAACACATGACAGGGCAATATGACTGATTCCACATTGTAATAAACTGAATGACAGCCTGCAAATTTTAATAACGACCTTTTAAATCCATTCCATACAGGAGGAAATTTATACCTTGAAACTACTACATTATAAGACAGTCATGATCAGGGATTTCTGTGATGCGCTGAGCATTTCTTTCTTTGAACAAGTTTCCCCAAACTCCTGTTCCTTTACTTGATAATTGTCATTCAATAAATTCAGTGATGTTTCTGTGCATGACGTTCTTCTCTTGGAGAGGAGGCCTATGCATGAGAGTTCAGAAACCAAGAGGCGTGGAATCAAAAATCAGCAAAGTTTTGGTAGCTACAGCAATGCTCACACAGGAGAGGCAGACACATAGCAGGCCAACAGAGCCTGTTCAGAAACCTTGAAATTGCTTTTGTTTGATGGTGACAGTCGTTGAAGAACAGGGATTTAAAACGAAAACCCTTCTAAACAGACATAAAATATGGAAACGGAGATGAGTAGGGCAGGACACTTCATTGACTGTAAACACAGGGCCACAGTTTGGGTAAAGATCGCGACTCGTGCCTTTAAAATGAAGATAACAGACAGTCCACCCCAATTCTAACACATTCCCATGTCAGTGTGTAATTATTGCTGATTCCCATGGCGCTAACAGCTCAGAGTCCATATGGGGCTTCCCCAGTTCTATCTATCAGGAAATATAACACATTACATCTCGAAAGAAACACTGATACCTGGAAAACAGATTGTTGTGGGCCTCTTGGACATGAAATGTGATTATCTATTGCAGGGCCAAGAGAGTTATTAACAACTTTAATAATAATCATATAATACAGCATCGGGAAAAAATATCCATCATTATATGAAGACGAAAAGGAGGCAGGGTTGGCCCAATACGAGAAAACAGCCATCAGAGTCACAGAAAACCAATCAAACCATAAGTGGTAAGAAATATGTCAAATAGTCATATTTAATTGGCATAAAACAATGACAATACCTGGTGTAAAGTGGACCATGTTTTATTTGCTTAAATATAATATTTTAAAGCTCACAAAGAATGTGGTCCTTCCTTCTTCACACAACTGTGCTGCACCCCCCCCCGAAATCAGAACCTTTTATCGTGGGTAAACACACATTCTTATACACCAATAAAATCTGCAATAATTCATTATTATGCCTCTACAAGATTTGAAAACTGTACATAATATAACATCACCTCAAACTTTAAAAAACAGGGTCATGTGTTACTCATCTCCAAAAGAAGAAATTCAAGTAGTAAAATGAAATGTAGGGCAACCCTTATTTTTTCCCAGCTGAACAATGAAGAGAAAAAAATGAAGAACAATCCCAAAACAAGATAGCACGATGTAAAAAGTCAAGGAGAGCTCTTTGTGTTTCTGTTCATTCTTATCAAAGTTTCTCATAATGAATCATCATGCAGATAAGAAAAACATCCAGGTCGACTGCAGGGCCTTCAGCAGGTCTACCAGATGTCACTGGTGAGTTCCCTTCCAGACAGAGGGACGAAAGTGCTGTTCAAGTGAACGTCGGACTTGCTCTTGCCGACAGTGTTGTTCTGTGCTACCGTTCCGTTGAGCAGGGTCATGGGGATATTGCAGTACAGGTGACGGTTACCCAGTGTGCTTATTTGCACAGGAGACGAAGGCATCTCGTACTCATAGCTCCGGCACAAGTGTCTCATCTGCGGGTTGTTCGTCTGGTTAAAGTCCGGGATCTCCGTGTGGGCCGGCACCAGTGAGGCGGAGGTGCTCGTCATGGCGATGGTGGAGACGGACTGAAGGTCGCCGAAAAGGCCCTGCTCCCCCGAGTCCAGCACCTGTCGGCGGGACAGGGTCTCCTTCTTCTTGACGGGCATCTCGTACAGCACCTGCTTCCAGAATTTGGAGTTGAGCTGGTTGCTCTTTGGCCCTCTCCACTTGATTATGGAGAGGAGCTTGATGGAGTGCTTCAGGGCCTCCACCTCCTGGTAGTTAATGACGCTCTTGAGGTCAGGGCACTCGATCATGATGACCTTGATCTCGCCGGTGACCAGCAGGCTGTGGAGTCGAGTCTCCAGCTGGAATATACTCCAGCCGCGCTTCGCCACAAACTCGGGCGTAAGCACGATGATGAGCCGGCGGCTCTGCTCTACACTTCTCGCCAGGTCCTCGATGTAGACTAAAACACAGAGAGAGCGAGAGTAAGGGAGGGCGACCAAGTGAGAAGAGGCAGAGACCAAGCAGCCAGAGCCCCTCCTTATATGAGAACTGTAGAGGCAGCCATTTCATTTAGACTTCCTACTACCCACTTTCGCCAAAATAACCCCAGTTTGGTTTTTAAAAATCCTCCATACCAAAAGGATTCAAATCTCTGCCATTCCCCAGATAAAGCAGGAACTCCCCTAGACTGCCAGTGCCCCATCTGCAAAGCTTCACTGATTCAGCTAACTCAGAGATAAAGACAGAATGAAAAGAGAGATCATACATTATGTCAATATTTCCGGCAGCGCGGCGACTCCCTCAGGCGCTCCGTTTCCTCCCACAGTAAAAGACAAGCACATTATGTTAGGTTGATGCACCCCTGCCATTACTCTGTAGTTTGCATCAGGAAAACTAGAAGCCGAATGAATCAAATGTGGGGGACAAACTCCACGTGGCTCAGTGAAGAACAAAATTTTACCTTGTGTCAATATTGCTAAGCTACGAAGGAGGTAAAAAAAATCACTCGAGAGATTATTGCAAAGAAACCATGTTGTTAAAGCTGCACATTAAAATGTGTAATTCTGGACAGTCTTCACAGTTTACAAGAGTACAGTAACAGTTTTGAATGTACAACCAGAAAAATGTATCATTGTATCAATAACGAGGTTGTAGAAATCAACCTCAGATAGTTGGTAGCTTCCCACTGTCAACATACAGTAACTGATGCGCTGGCCTTGGTGCACTGCGGCCATCAGGCAGTAACCGAAGCGCTGGCCTTGGTGCACTGCTGCGCTGAACTGCTGAAGCCTAGTAAAGCAGATTATAACTGACTTGGTGCAGTAACTTACAGGAGATTGGAGGAGGGACTAGATTGTGTGTCTGTGTGTGTGTGTGTGTGGGGGGGAGGTGGGATGAGTGGGTGGGTAAATGGGGAATTTGATCTTTGCGAGTGGCATGTCCCCACAGGCAAAGACTGTGGAAGGTGCTGGGAATATCTGCAGCGACTGCTTCTGTCCTGCGGGGGGCCTTTGACTTCACTACAACAGCACCACACTACGCAAATCTCCGCAGAACTTCAGTCAGGGTCAACAAGGCTTCACTCCCCTTCTTAGTCAGTCAATCAACTTACCAGACATCACACTCTTCTTAAACCCAGAATAAGAATGCTGCTAAAGCTAATACTACAACTCCCACTGCAGCTACCGCAGTTAATTATAACTACATTATATAATTAGTGCTTTTGTATTACAAAACCGAAAACCAGTGAAGTTGGCACGTTATGTAAATCGTAGATAAAAACAGAATACAATGATTAGCAAATCCTTGTAAACTTATATTCAATTGAATACACTGCAAAGACTAGATGTTTAATGTTCAAACTGAGAAACTTTAGTTTTTTTTGCAAATAAACATTAACTTAGAATTTAAAGGCAGCAACACATTGCAAAAAAGTTGGCACAGGGGCCTTTTTACCACTGTGTTACATCGCCTTTCCTTTTAACGACACTCAGTAAACGTTTGAAAACTGAGGAGACCAATTTTTGAAGCTTTTCAGGTGGAACTCTTTCCCATTCTTGCTTGATGTACAGCTTAAGTTGTTCAACAGTCCAGGGTCTCCGTCGTCGTATTTTACGCTTCATAATGCGCCACACATTTTCAATGGGAGACAGGTCTGGACTACAGGCAGGCCAGTCTAGTACCCGCACTCTTTTACTACGGGGCCATGCTAATGTGACACGTGCAGAATGTGGCTTGGCATTGTCTTGCTGAAATAAGCAGGGGCGTCCATGAAAAAGATGTTGCTTGGATGGCAACATATGTTGCTCCAAAACCTGTATGTACCTTTCAGCATTAATGGTGCCTTCACATATGTGTAAGTTGCCCATGCCTTGGGCACTAATATACCCCCATACCATCACAGATGCTGGCTTTCGAACTTTGTGCCTATAACAGTTCTGATGGTTCTTTTCCTCTTTGGTCTGGAGGACACGACGTCCACAGTTTACAAAAACAATTTGAAATGTGGACTCATCAAACCACAGAACACTTTTCCACTTTGCATCAGTCCATCTTAGATGAGCTTGGGCCCAGCGAAGCCGGCGGCGTTTCTGGGTGCTGTTGATAAATGGCTTTCGCTTTGCATTGTAGAGTTTTAACTTGCACTTGCAGATGTAACGACAAACAGTAGTTACTGACAGTGGTTTTCTGAAGTGTTCCTGAGCCCATGTGGTGATGTCCTTAAGACACTGATGTCGGTTTTTGATGCAGTACCGCCTGAGGGTCACGAAGGGTCGAAGGTCACGGGCATTCAATGTTGGTTTTCGGCCTTGTCGCTTACGTGCAGTGATTTCTCCAGATTCTCTGAACCTTTTGACGATATTACGGACCGTAGATGATGAAATCCCTAAATTTCTTGCAATAGCTTGTTGAGGAATGTTATTTTTTAACTGTTCGACAATCAGCTCACGCATTTGTTCACTAAGTGGTGACCCTCGCCCCATCCTTGTTTGTGAATGACTGAGCGTTTCAGGGAAGCTGCTTTTATACCCAGTCATGGCACCCACCTGTTCCCAATTAGCCCGTTCACCTGTGGGATGTTCCAAATAAGTGTTTGATGAGCATTCCTCAACTCTCTGTCTTTTTTGCCACTTGTGCCAGATTTTTTGAAACATGTTGCAGGCATCAAATTCCAAATGAGCTAATATTTGCAAAAAATTACAAAGTTTACCTGTTCAAACATTAAGTAACTTGTCTTTGCAATGAATTCAATTGAATATAGGTTGAAAAGGATTTGCAAATCCTTGTATTCTGTTTTTATTTACGATTTACACAACGTGCCTACTTCACTGGTTTTGGGGTTTGTACAACAGTTCTGCAATAATAATAATAATAATAATAATAATGAACTTTAACCATTTATTTCTTAAAATGATATTCAAAGTCTTGTCCATTTACTGAAGAACAGGTGCAATTACAGATATATATGCACAGTTTAGCAAAAGACACTAGAAACTCATGAAAAGACAAGCAATATGAGTGAAATGGCTCAAAAAATAAAAATATCACCAGTAAAAAACAATGACAAAAGATAGAAACCATGAAAATATTTATCAGTCATGGTGATATTTAAATACTTTCTGCTTGAACATTGCTTAAATTTATGGCCTGCACATGAGAGTTTGAATATGCCATTAAGAGTATTTTCCCCCTTCTCAAGCTCTATTTTTGCTTATTTAGCATATCTAAATGTTATTGATCATCCAACTAATTTTAATATAAGAAAAAGACAGCTAAAGAAAAAACAAAATGCAGCTTTTAAGTGATCATTTATTGAGATAAAATTTTATGAAAAACCTATATCACCATGTGAACAAATAATTGCCCCCATAAACCTAATAACTGGTTGTGCCACCCTTGGCAGCGACAGCTGCAATCAAATGGTTGCGATTACTGGTTATTATTTTTTTTACATCGCTGTGGAGAAATTTTGGCCCACTCTTCCTTTCTGGTTTCATTCAGCCACAGTGAAGGACTTTCTGGCCCACTCCAAAACATTCCTTTTATTTCTTTTTCTTGCGATGGACTTGCTATTGTGCTTCAGATCCCGCCGTGTAACTCAGCTATGCTTGAGCTGGAGGTCACACATTGATCACTTGACAAGCTCCCTCAGGAATTTCTGGAAGAGAGCAGAATTCCTGGTTTAAAAATTACTACAAGTTGCTGGAGTCCTGAAGCTGCAAAGCATCCTCAGACTATCATGCCATCACTACTATGTTTGAAGACTGGTATGATGTTTTTATAGTGGAATGCTGCGTTAGCTTTACACCAGATTTAACAGGACCCATGACTTCCAAAAAGTTTCACTTTTGACTCACCAGTCCACAGATCCCGAAATCTCAACAGGACTTCCCTGGTTCAATAAGGGTTAAATAAAAAAAATAAAAATAAAAGTATTGGGGGTCAACAAGATGTGAGACGGGCCTTTTTGTGCTTTGTGATCAGCTGTGGTTTTTGACTTGCAGCTCTCCCTTAGACGCCATTTCGCCCAGTCTCTATCTTATTTTGGAATAATGAACACTGACTTTAACTGACACTAGTGAGACTTTCAGTTCTTTAGATGTTAGAATGGATTCTCTTGTGACCTCCAGGGTGAGTTATTGATGCACTTTTAGTGGAATTTTCCTCAGCTGGTCACTCCGGGGAAGGTTCACCACTGTTCCGAGTTTTCTCCATTTGAGGACAGTAGCTCTCACCCTGGTTCACTGGAGTCCCAGAGCCAAAAGGTACGTTTCCACCAAATTAAAAACTATTTTTTCACCTGACAGATTACATTCAAAGTCAATGGAATGACACAAATACACGTGACCCGTCTTATTGCGAATTTTTTGGAGATTCCAGGATGTACTGCCCCTGGAATGCAACAAAGGCTTAACTCACACTGCTATTAGTTGGCGGTGAGGCTTCTCCTGTCAATCCTCTACCGAGTTGATCTCCCGTGTAAGTAAATGTAATGATGTAGTGAATAGAGCTGCAAATCTTCAAAGCGAAAAAATAATCGATCCCTCAGTCAAAGTTGAGCGAGTAAAGCGAAGAGACATTTCTTTTCGCGTTGAGTGGAAATGCAAGTTAGGAAAGGATTTGCACCTCTTTCCAGAATGACAGATGTTGACAGCTTTGCTCCTTATCTGTTCTATAATTTCTTTACATTGTGGCATCGTGTGCTGTTTTTTGACGACTTTATGAATCTCACAGGTGTTATTTGACTGATTTTTAGACTCAAAAGGGCTGGCAGTAATCATGCCTGGGTGTGTCTAGCAAAATTGAGCCCAATTATCAAATAAATTTGTTTAATTAGTTGATTTAGTGATTATGGGGCAAGCTTGTTTTCACGTAAGGTATAGTAGCATTGAATAGCTTCTTTCCTTCAAAAACTGAAATAATTAAACTGCATTTTGTGTTAACTTTGTCGAATATAAAAATTTATTTGGCGATCTGAAACATTTATGTCTGGCAAATATGCAAAAATGTAAGAAACCTGAAAGGGATAAATACTTTTTCGCAGCACTGTTTGAGCATCCTGGAGACGGTTGCTCACAAGTGTACTAAGGGGCTAATCTATTTATTGTCTTAAGAAATCTTTTAAATTTTGAAGTCAGTTCTGAAAACATCTGAATGCTCAAGTAGAGAAGTGAAAATAAAATATCTGGGCACCATTTTTCCCTCAAAGCTGTTTGAAAATTAAAATTCATGGCTCGACAGCATACTCTATAATTACATGAGACTTCTATCATTTTGAAATAAAAAGACAACATCTAATTCTAGGTTTATTTTTTCATTAGGAGCAGCACGTCTGGAGTGTCTGTTCAATATGCTGTTTCATATGCAGCCTTGAATTAATTACAGCTTCAGATGACACCTTTTTGACCTGATTTTGTGAGGATTAAGACACTTCATACAAGCACCTGTCTCTATTAGGAATATGGCACTTCATACAAACAAGCGCAAATAAGATCTGACTGTGTTTGGTGCCTAGCAGTGGAAGTACAAAACTCGAACAGTCAGACAGAAAAAAAATGACAAGGCCATGACATTCATGAAGAAACAAATATTATAAATGACAGCCATGATGGACATGTTGTTGTACACTTCATAAAAGACAAAATTATAGGCTTCCAGACATCAGCATTCCAGGCATCAACAACACGAGTTAAACCGCAACCTCCATCCTACTGCACAATTTTTTAAAGCAGAAGAGAAACATGAACATCACTGCTAAACAGAGAGACAGATTGGGTCGAGAAAAATGTTAATTATGCTATGTTTTGATTAAAGGAGAAAAAGAAGACATAACAATGGGAGAAGTAATGACACCCTTTTAAAGATTTCCAATACCCTGCTCTCCTCAGTACTTCCTCTAAGTTATTAATCGCGCATGTGCTTACGTTTGAACAAAGATGTTTTAAAATGTTCATAAAACAAAATTACTGCAGAGCCCTCCAGCTGATAGTAATACATTTTCTAGCGCTGAAGTGATCTGAAACAGATTCATAGCCTAATATACTGCATGTATCTGGCCATTCAGTCTGCAATTGCTGGTTGTGTACGTTTCTTGCAGTCTTTCTAGCTCAGTTTTCCTTCCCCTTGTGGATGTCAATTCCACATAACACACAAGACTGAAATTGTACTAAAAAATCCTGTCATTTTTGGCAGAGGCGGGCTATCATGCTATGGTCCTTCGTTGACTTGCTGGCGTGGGTAAAATGCAGGTGCCTGCTTCACCAAAGGTAAAATGGTGATGTTATTATTGATTACATGCCTGCACTGCAGGACTGCTGACAGAGGTAAAACTGCAATATGCAGCATTGAATTCTGGACTGTGTGGCATTAGCATTGCACTGACAACACAATGGGGAGATGAGAGTTCATCGAACCTACTCAAAGCAGCACACCGCACATTAATACACAAATATCACGGCTCCAAGAATACGCTACGGCCCTGGTGGCTGTCAATCACGCCTCTCCAGGCTCAGATGAAAAGACAAGATGTCAGGGTTCTTCCAGAGGAATTTTACTAACCACTGATTAGGGATAAGTGGGCAGTTATGTTCAGCATCTACGTGACCCATGAAAATGAGGCACACGAAAGTGAATGTGTCTGTATGGTTTCACTATATTTTAATAATACCAGTGTGGTATAACGACTCTCAGACATTTGGGGTCGGCTGCTAAACTCGTAACTGAAAAGTGGTGCTTCGAGTTGGAGAGATGAAATTGGGAGGATGAATTGGACCCTTGAACAAGACTCTATACCCGAAAATTTCTCCAGGGGCCTGTTTCTCTCTGTCCTTCCGCACTTACAATCATTCTATCTGGTACCTCTCCCTGGGCGTCCTCGAGAAGGAGGAACGTTCTCAACGGAACTTTCCCTGGTTATGAAAGAAAACAATCTCAAACATCATAAAGTGGAAATAATGGCTGTTCGGAACAGTATGTCTGTCTCAAGAATGAATACTGGAGGGTGAAATCATATTTAAGTTTGTCTGTCCATTTGTCGCATTTCCTTTCACTATCAATGTTCTGTATATTTAATGTAGTAATGCTAGTAGGCTGTAAAAAAAATAATAGGTCTGCACTGTCACAAGGTTGCAGTGCATTTGTTAGTTCAGGCTGCAGAGAAGTTCGAGGGTCTGCCCTCATTATTAACACAGAGCACAACTTCATCAAAATTCATCCGCAAATGTATTTACAGACACTCATTCTCCCCTCTCTCCAGCTCCAAAAGGGAAGAGAGGAGGAAAATGATGAAAGAGCAAAACCACATCGCAATTTCACAGTCAATTAGCTGTGCATAAATAATACAATTTGTACAAGGAGCAGTTAGTAGCAGAGGTTTTTTTTTTTAATGCAAATCAATTGATGCAAATAGGTGCCAGAAAACCTTGTTCATACAAATGAGCTGTAGAAATGAATGATGCTATTGGTTTCTCGCTCAACCAGGTCTGTAAATGCTTTTGGCTAATGATGTCTCCCTGCAACCTCCCCCCTCCTCTTAAACTCTCCTCTCTCCACAGAAACTATTCATACAGCGGACTGAACCCCGTGCCAGGTGGGCTAATGACACACGCGGAGGGTTTTTATTTACGTAAGCATTACTTTAAATCTGCCTGGGGACCTTCTGATTTATTTTGTATGAACAAGCGCCTAAATAATGCAAGAAAGAGACATTCCATGGCAGTGCATTTTTAGCCTGGAAGGAGGAAAAAGGAGGAACATTCTGGCAGCTTCATACAAAGCAAGATTTAGATTCCAATTTCTGAAATGGCGGAGAGCGCGGTGCACAGGAGCCAAACTTATCATTGAGTGACGTACAGGTGAGTGACAGATTAACAGGAAAGAAAAACTGCATAAATTCAGGGACAAACATATGAAATGTAGATGCTTGAGTTATTTTTCCCGGCATAGTTTGGGTCCTCTCTTCCCCTTGAAGGTGGAAGGGTCACTGCAGAGTTATTCTGTGTGACCGCCATTATATCCTTTGATGGGAGTGGCCTCTTCCAGGATGTCAATGGCTGAAGGCCCACAGGGCACAAGGAGTCACTGGATGTTTTTATGAGTATGAAAATGGTCCTAAGCATACGCCACCACTTTCAGTCCCCAGATCTCAAATCAGCTGAACTCATATGTGAGATTTTAGAATCATGTGTCAGGGCTTCCCGTCACCATCATTAAAACACCAACAGAGGGAACATCTCTTGTGGAAAAGGTACCCCAACCCGTCCAATAAAGTTGTACACCTGAAGAAGCAGGTCTGGCAGCTCGTGGCGGCTCAGTGCCGTACAGACTGCTTATGGTGATTTTCTTTCACCTATCTGTCGGCCAGCATTCTGAGCATTTAGAAAGCCATAGGCTGAGGCTGTTCTCTTTCGCAACTGCCCAGTGCGTATACAAATAAGCGGCACGTATTCGCCTCCCTGGGCCTTTCGCCTAATATATTCTCTTTCACTCTGTAAATGGGCTAATGTCCCTCTGACAGTAACGGGACAGTGAGAATGCTCAGCACGGAAGATTAAGATGTGCCTTCGACTAGAATGTTATGCAACAATGAAAAACACTGTAAAACATGGTCATTATTCAGCCCTTATAGAGCACCTAAAGGCCCAGCAGGGACATTACAAGTCATGCAATTGCAATTTTATGTAACGTGACGTAGGCCAGTCACTGCAACAGTATATACTCTGTCAGGGCTGATTTAATACCAAATGTCATACTGTGCAAAATCTAAGAAGGCACTTTTCCAGGAAGGCAAGGATTGGCTTACTGCTGCTCGGGATAAGGTCACGTTCCGGGATAAAGAGCTTGTAGCCGTAGTGTTTCTCCAGGACGTCTGGTAGGACCTCCAGGGCCAACTGTTCCTCCTCACTGGTGTTACGGTGTAGGGTCTCTGGGTCCACTTTAGTGTAGGACAGATACGCATCATACTCCTTATTGTCTGTGGGAACAAGTGGGTTTGGGAGCTGATTTATGCTGTAGCACTATCTTTCTATGAGTCAGGCGATTTAAAAATATTAGTTGGTTAGCATCCCTGCCCACCCATAAAAACACTCCAGTCTTTGTCAAAACAAAGTGAGACGTCCGAATTCCTGTCAATGCAGAACACGATCTGATTGGGTTTTGATCATTGCGCCGCTTATGAGACAGGCAGATTAGATTTTTTTACAATATTAATACATATACTTCTGATTTGGATTTGTTGTGCTATTTGGATCTAAACTTCAAATTAGAATAAAACAGAAAAAAAAACTAAACAAAAAAAAAAACTCCTGCCCACCCCTGAAAATTGAAATGTGAAGGATGCTAGTAAACTAATATTTTTTATATGGCCTTAGGTTGGAATAATTCGACCAGAGGACTCTCAGATGATGAAAGTCTTTCCTGAGCGCAAGAAATAAAAACAAACAGCTTGCAAAACATCATTAAAGCTGTGACTGGAGGACAATTCTGTAAACATACGAGTTTGAAATTGACATTATTGGTTCAATACATCATTAGCATTTTTGAGGCCAAAAGAGGAATTCATAAAAGGGCGAGTATCAGATACACATATTTAAATATGGAGGTGAGTCATCAATGTTTGGGGCATTTTTTCCCTTCTGGTGGTCCGAGGGTATTAGTTACACTCAACACAGAAATGACGTCCACCTCAATCACTACATTACTTGCTGACCTCACTCATACTTAAATGGCTACAACACCCGTCCCCCTAAAAAACGATGTCCTGATAGGATACTGACCATCCTCTGCCTCGTCACTCCCAAAGTGGCGGCGGTAACAGAGCATGATCTCCACACTGTAACACTTGTAGATGGCAGTGAAAAACCCCAGAAGGAGCAGAATGGCTCCCAGTCCTCCAGCCAACTCTAACCTGTACAGATCTACACAGAAGAAACACCAGAGACAGACAGCAGTCATGTCACACAGGCTTTCAATCTCCACGTTAAAGAGAAGCAAAATGTCCTGTGACTCAACATTTGACAAGTTAATTCTATACAGCACAATATCCAGTGTAAATTCAATGCTGATGGAGTGTATAGTATGTATGAGTCCAAATGAGACAATATGTACTTGGTAAAAGCTGAATAAACAGTGAGGGCCTTAGCTTTCTACAAACAGCCAAAAGCACAGTACAGAAGTTCATTTCGGGATGGTCAGATGCGCCTTGCTTGACTCGGGAGATAGTTCAATTGCAAATGACAGGACCAAAGTCAAAGCAAGCACTAACGCTGCGGGTATGTCTCGCCCCGGCTGCCCCCGAAAACCTTACCCAAAAACTTTAACCTCGGTTAAAGTTTTTGTGGACGGACGCCGACGCCGTGGACAGAAAAAGCGGCGCCTATGTCTCGCAAATCCCTTTGGGGTGAGACAAAAAGCGCTGGATTAATTTATTAATTTATTTAAATGTGTCGTTTTTTCCATTGTTTAATCATATGCAAAATTAAAAAAAAAAATCTGTCATTCACAGCAAAGCCCTGGAATCATCAGCAGGCCACAATTTACTGTATATCGTCTGAGGAGACATATTTTAATGCTACAGGACTTATATAAGAATCTTCAGTCTGCTTCCAGTGGCTCCCAGAGAACTCCCCTCAATCAGGGTAAAGACTGCATTTTCACCAACAATATACACTAAAGTGGTCCATGAACTAACAGCTATAGTCACATTAGTCATTGACCAGTTCAGCTCATCTTCATGGATAAATGTCTTTTTTTTTTAACTGTTTATAATGAAATACCGAATGATATTTAAAATTGTAGTGTTGATATTTTACGCATGATTATGCGAGTGCCTGCATGTGCTGTATTAAGGAGGGTGAGCACAGTTTGCGCAGTAACTTGTGTGTTATAATTTTTTTTTTAATTAACGACTAACAAAGTAGCAATCAAAAAGTCATATGGCTTAACTCCAGATATTGGCAGTTAGAAAGCAGATGCTGTCAGCTGTATTGAATTTGAAAGGCACCAGTAGCAACTATGACTGAACCAAAAAAAAAACTAACCTGTGAAGATAGCTGCATAGTGTTTTGCTATTTCCATGGCAAGGCAGCCAAATGGGAAAAGGTGAATTGCACCTCACTGAAACGAGCAAAAACACTTGTATGTAGGTTTGCGCCCTGCTGAACAGAGACCATGATACAGCTCTGAGCTTTTCGCTCTGGGAGGCCAAGAACTAATGGAAAAATCATACACACAAAAAAACTGCAACCAAAACCAAAACACTTATGAAAAACTACCTCCAAACAGACAAATAAATCATAAAAGCAGTTTAATTCTGGGGAGCAGAAAGTTCCAGATATTTTTGCACAGCTTTGTGTTTCATCAGTGGTGTGGTGTTCCAATGAATGGGCCAATCAGAGAACATGAAGATTAAGGCACTCCCAGCGTTTCTTACTGCGCAGTGGAATTCTAAGGGCATTGGCTGCAATTGCAGTGAACGTGGAGTTTGCTAAGACATAGAAAATGCGCAGCACAGATCAAGGCACACAACAGGAGAGGCTGTTCCAGCACCCAAACACATTAAAGCACTTCTGGGCGCAAACAAACTGCACACATTTTATGAACGTGCAATGCATGCACTCACCCCTCTCTGTCTGTCATATTCGTCTAATCATTCATATCTGCCCTGCTGCCATTGGCTGAATAAAAGCAATAAATCTCAGTCACTCTGTTTTATGGCAGCATCATTTCTCATACTTGTGCTCAGGGGGCCCCCTTCATACATTATAGAAGCTGGCAGTGCCCCTCCATGCCGTGGTGTGTCGTGTAGTTGAGTACAAACCACCCCTGATAGAACTCTTAACGAACATGCCTGTCTATAATCACTAAAAAAATTAACGTTTGGCAGCCTCAATGGCTAACGCATCCAGACTACTGAAGAATACGCTTGTTCGTTGTATTTAGATTCTCTAATCAAGCTCAGTTTTATATGCATATTAAATCAGGAGTTATAGTTCAGAGAAATTTATAGATTCAGTGACAAACTTGCAAAGTACAAACAATAAAAAAGTTTGGAAATAAAACGTACATTTTTGGGTAAGATGAGAAATATATAAAATAAACTGCTGAGATCTGTTGCATTCGTATTGTTTACTAGCGTACTTAAAACGGGCAAAAACAGGTGCTCGGAATATTCCTCAGAGATTCTAGTTTATGTTTATAGTGGCAGCTGGCAGTGGCTGCAAATTCATCCTGCAAACCTCCCGTTCCACCACATCTTAAATGTGCTCTTTTCCTTTCAGATCTGGTGTCTGTGCAGGCCATCTGAATGCACTGAACTCATTGTCATGATTGTGGGAGCAGTTAGTGATGACATGTACTGTGTGAAGTGGCGCATATTCCTCCTGGAAGTCGCCATCCGACCTGAACATCTGCATGTAGCAGCAGAAATCGTCAGACCAGGTGACAACAGCTATGAATCATGGTGCATGACCTGCCAAGACTCAGTCCGCTGACCAGAGCTGTCAAAATCGATCAACCCCGTCTTCAATTCAGGAACCATAAACAGTGTCAGGAGTGAATCAACCTTAGGACTGCACTGTGCTTTCACGAAATATGTGCATAATATTCCCCATTGTGGATCACCTGCCATTATAGCCACTGACTGCACCCTCTGTGTGCTTTCATATGTCTGTGGACAAAGTCCAGGGGCGGACGGTAAAAACCTGGGCTTCGGTCCAATTCGATAAATGTACTACTGCACTCGCAGACTTCAGCTGTAGGCTCCCCTCGGGAGAGAGTGATGCAGCACCATAAGTACTCAAGCAGACACCTGAGATAGGAGGCTGGAACCAGGGAAGGACTGTAATATTTAGACATGGATTGCATGCACACTTAGAAGTTTTTGGGAGGAGCTGTAGAGACGCCTGTTGCTTGTTTTCAGTGGATTTTTTTCTATTCGTTTGGGTTGGATATCATACAATGTCCTCACTTAAAAAAAAGGCTTGTGACAATTGAAGCGCCTATTACTAAAACCCCATAAGTCACACTTGACTTGACTTGTGGGGTTTTAGTAATCAGTGCTTCAATGAGAACCAGGTTTAACCCTATAAAACCTGCAGACCCATATCTCTGTCCCTCAGATGCAAATGTTGTATTCAAATGTGTGAAACTCCAGGCCCTTTTTAAATTCTAGTGGCCATCCCGAGGTTTCCAGTGATCCCAAATATGTCCTGCTGAATTACAGGAAAATGTGTATAAAACAATGAACAAGATCCAGAGATTGTGAATCTGATGTAAAGCTTTGGGTTTGAATATCTCTCTCAGTATGTGTGATGTAGCCTCAGTGAAACGCTGCAGCAAGCTAATACACAATATTTATCGGATATTGTCTTACAATATGAAAAAAAAATGCTTTAGCTGACTTTAAACCGACATAAGAATAAATGTCAGTGAAAATTAGACACAAAGTAGTTGAATAAGAAATGTGAGCTAAATATACTTAAAATAGATTCTTGCACCCTCATACTGCAGGCTGGCTCATTTACGGCCAATCAGGTGAAATACCACAAGCTGGTTATGCAGCCTGCTAACATCAATTAGCTTGCAGTACTGGTTAAAAACTACATGTGAAAAAGTATATCAGTTTCCTTAAAGATTATGCTTTCTGTATTTACTTATACAACTGTAATTCAATGTTTTAGTTGTGCTAATGGCATAAAATTATCTGATGCACTCCTTTCAAAATCTTTCACCATAGTGATAGGAAAGCAGCTGAAATGTTTTAAAGAGGAAGTTTAAGCTCTTCATACTGCATTCTCTGCGCTTTTTCCATGACTCAAATAGAGGGCTGAGGAGCTGATTACATTCTTCACTTGCATCACTGCCTGATTGGAAAACAATACAAGTAGCCAATGCACAACGTCTGGTTTCAAAAGGGTTAACCCCAAGTTGAAAAGGCAGTAATTGAGAGAGAATTTTAATCTATTAGCTCATGGCCCAGCCATGAGTTTTTATAGAAAGTAATCCTTAATTCTAGCTGAAGATCTGCATCGGTGAGCAAATCCAGGTGCAAGTAATAGAATCCTGAGGATGAATTTTACTTCATGAACCTGGATTTTCCACCCGTTAGTTTTGTGTCCCAGATTCTCGACCGGGGTACCAATTCCACTATTGCGTTACACCCTCTGCCCAGCAGAGGGCTCTACTGTCCTACCTGGAAGCCCTTCTCCTTCAAAACGGAAACAGACCCACTATTATTGTGGCAAACTACATTCCTTTTTGTTCAGGAACAAATGGTTCTCCAATTTTCTTAGTATATACTGTATTAAATGACGATAAAAATGCCTGCATTCATACAGGGAAACATTTACATGAGTAAACACATTTGCTTTCATCTATCCCATTTATTCAAATCCACTGTAAAAATGTTCTGAAGAAAAGTGCACTTCAAAGAATTTGCTGAGGAGCCCCCCTCAGTTCTGGCAATATATCATTATTGATATAAAGTATTCATGAATGCTGTTACTAAGTTGTCACTTCATGCATTACTTCTAAATTCAATGACATAGAATGATAAGCATTCCAACTTAGAAACTGAGCATTGAGGGTCACAGTTTTAAATAATGCGGCATCATTTTGTAAAGAAATTACAGCACTTCAAGGCTGTATAGCTAGCCATATGCTTACATTAATATACCTTTCTTTAATTAAATGACATGTCAATCACAAAACCGCAAAGATAGAATTTATAAATTTGCAGTGAAAGGGTCTTTTTTGATTTATCAAACACCAGTATTGCTGTTTTAGATAAATAATATTAATATGCCCATGTCCTCTTGGTGTACTGGCTTATTTTCGTGGTGTAAGAATGTATGTCAGCCTTTTAATATATGTATTTTATCAGTATCATATCTCGTGTGAGACTTTTCTCACAAGAACGGCAGTCAGTTCGAGGACAAAAAAAAGTCAGAGAGATGCAGCCCCAGTGCGGTCGCCATCAAAGAGGAAGGGCTGAGGTTGTCCAAGCATCCTTTACCAAATGTAAACCAATGCTGTCCTGCCACACTCACCCTTATTTCAAACAGAATTACAGACCGAATAACCTCTAAACCCTCACTGTGCGCCTTTCACTTCAGTGTTTTTATGGCTACTCTAAAAGTTGGTTCGTAAATAGAATATTTACGATGTCTCGTTCAGATTTACACCACCAGTCGTTAGAAAAAGGAAAAAAAGCCTGATGTTAGTACTCGAATCAGCTGGAGAGAGTCTATAGTTATTTTTTTAAATGTGAGGAGGATTGTAATGGGCTACATGAACAGCGTTTAAGGTTTTTTTGGGAGCAATTAGGTGTTTGGGGAAGAAGAGGAGGTTTGGCCCTTTGATGTCTGATACGTTCAGTCTGCTCTGCATCTGAGTGTCTGGGAGACAAACAACAGCAGAGAACAGAACACTGAACTCCGTCAAGACCGCGAGCGCATGAGTCAGAGCCTGTTTTCCCAACCTTAACCCTTCACTGCAAGGTGCTTTCTAGAGCAACCGATCTCACTCACCGCTCTTCTTAGGCAAAGAGTTGTGCAAAAAAGGGCTTATCAGAGAGGGGGGGAGAAAGTGCACAGAGGAGGGTACATAATATGCCCTCGCATGAGTTTCAGAATGAAGGGGGGAAAATGAATGAGTGGAAGAGAGAGAGAGACAGACGAGGGGGGGGGGGTATCTTGATTCTCTTTTCTAATTAAATATCTGTTTACAATAATTTATTGCCAAAGCAAGAAGAGAGGCAAGTTGCTTCATCATCTTACCCCGACAGTGAGGCTGCGAGGACACCGTCGGTGAGCGTACGCACCAGCGCCACCGCAAACAACAATCGCCAAGCTTATGAAAAAATAAAAAACCATAACAGACTAGGAGGGGGTGAAATATCATGGGCTGTTTTGCTTTGTCAGTACGCCCATCTGCTGATTATATTACCATACAGAACTGCCCTTAGTCATGGGTGGTCGGGTCCGTTCCGTTCTGTCATAACCAGACACTCGCCTCAAACCAAGGGCGCAGAGACTGACAGAGAAGTGGAAGATCTCGTGTTTCGTAATCTTAACACTCGTCCTCCTAGAAGAGGAGCGGCAGAATGGTCACCATCCACCCAAACTGGGACGCCTTTTTTTTTGGTCTGGAACTTTCCACGCAAAGCCGCGGTTTACCTCTCTTCTGCAGGATGGCGCTGGCAGACCCGCGGCCGTTGTGGTTCTCCACATAGCAGGTGTAGTTGCCCATGTCTCCTTCCTCCACGGCGTCGAACATCAGGGACAGCTGTACCTCCTTCTCCCCGAGGTACTCCCTGAGGACCCTGCGTGTGCAGAGCAGGAGAAGATAGGAGAGATGGAGGTCAGTCCTCCTCTCCTCTTACACCAAACTGTTGCACCTGCTCTTGTTAAGCAAAAGTTAAGTGAGGTCAGAGTCCCTCAGACCCCTCCCTCCCTCTGAGGAGACAGACGATTTCACTGTTTAATGGGGGCCATTGAAATGCTTGTCAGCTTCACAAAACAAAGACAACATCAACGCTACTCACACAGAAACACACACACCCACACACACACACACCCATGTGCACGCACACATACAGTCGCAGAGGTACGTGTACACTCACAAACACACACATAGCATACGTATACACTGACTTGGATGCGCAAACACAGACATGCACACATGCAGGCGCACACACAGACGCAGACACACACACACACACACACACACTTTCTCTGGCTGCCACATCCAGCCGTCCCGCTGCCCTTGTGTGGAGAGCGATAGTCAGGGGAGAGAGCGCAGACTGGCAGGCTGGGAGACAGGCTGTCAGAGGCAGATTGACTTGTGGAAGGGGCCGGTCGGCCGATCTGAGGGTGGGGGTTATTAGCTGTAATCCCCCAGCTTTGGGGAGACTGCGAGGCTCTGGGCGGGAGCGATGGCGGTCGGACACACCGCCTGTCATCATGGCCACAAACTGAGGGGCCCGTCTGACACGCCAGGGAGCGACTGTGATTTATCGTTTACCCGGCAGCCGCGCTCGCTCGCTTGCTCGCTCGTCTGTGCCCGTGCGAACGCACGTGCGAGTTTGTGTGGGTGTTTAGTTGGCGCAATTGAAGGGGGGTTGGGGTGGTGGATGCGGCATTGGAATCAAAGCATAGCTTCCACATTTGTCGGTTGTGGTTTTTGTCAGAGGCTGCACAATTAGCCGTGCTGTTAGCCAGGCTGACAGAGTGCCAGCTTGGCTGGAGAAGAGAGAGGCCGGGCGATGATGACCATGGTGTGCGACAGACTCCCCTGCAGGGGGTCCACACGCTCTCCCAATACACAGAGCAGCATTTCCCTCTGACACTTCATCTGAGCAGAGCTCCACCAATCGCCAGCAGCCTTGGAATATTAGGGGAAAAAGGCTCAGTGTTACTCCCTCTGTCTAATACTTTCAGGCACAAATAACACTCATTCACACACCCGTGCACCCAAACGCGCAGGGACAAGACCGTGCATGCAGTCACTGACGCGGAAATGCACGCTAATCCCAGGTGTAGACACTAACACATGCATGAGCGCGCGCACACACACACACACACACACACACACACACATGCAAGCACATGTATGCACCCCGAATGGGCACACACTCATACAAAGACAAGCATGCGCACGCATGCACACAGGCACAGTAACATATGCACATGCGCTCACATACAAACACACACACACACACACACACTAGAGTGCACTCCTGATTGGGCACACACTCGTACAAACACAAGCATGCATGCATGCAAACAGACACACCAACACATGCAAGCGTGCACACACACACACACACAGACACAAACACGTGTACGCACCCATGCATGGCCACATACCCGTACGAACACAAGCATGCGCACGCACTCACACAGACACACAAACACATGCGCATTCCTTAGTTCATCCCTCCGAACCCTGAGACGCTGAGATCGCATTCGTGTCCTTAAAAGCCCAGAGAAACTGGGTCGTGGTGCCAGCTGCCCTGACCTGACCTGCCCTTTGCTGTGCGCATTTCGAAGCGCGCATTCCGGTGCCAGCGCTTTTGTTTTGAGGTTATGTATATATAAAAGAAAGTAGGGAAGAAAGCCCTCACAGAAAAGGCAGAGAGAACTCAATTGTGCGCCCGGCAAAACTCTCACTTCTCTCCTTCATCTTGCGCTCGTTCGCCGTTTGAGCGTCCGTCAGTTTCTCATTCATTTTCATTCTTCTTTCATTTTTCTCTCCTTTCCATCAACCAGAGCGAGAGAAGCAACAAAAGCCTTTGGCTTCATTGGAGGGACGTTTTTTTCATTTATGGCAGTGTGGAGGGGCAGGGATGGGGGGCGTCCGGGGGGGTTTAGGGGTAACCATCTTTCCTGCACTGGAGCTGCGCTGGGGGAGATGAAGAGGGGGGTGGGGTGCAGGATATTGATAGGACAAGGAGCAGAATGAGATTTATAATTGAGAGCCCGTGCTGGGCCGAGGAGAAGCAGTTGTTTTTGAAATTCATTGTGTTCTTTATGACTGCGGGCGGAAATTCTGTGGCCCCGTGGCACCCGCCGCTATTATCTGTCATTTAAAAGGGATGGCTTCAATTTACATGACAGATTTACGCGGTAATTATGAGCCGCGCAACTTCTATTTTCTTTTCCACTGTGTGAGAGGATCAAGGTGCGGAGGCACAGGGAGGAAAGCGGCTCATCTCAGAGGCTCTCTATCAGGACAATTAAGGTCACATTTTGTAAAGACCCCCCCATCCATGCCGAAATAGCCAATCATTTCTTTGCAATTTGCAATTCCTGATGTTTTTCGTCTAAGGCTTTATTTACACGCAGTGCAGAGCATTGTTTATATAATATGACTGAAGGGCTCGCCATTTAATTCAGATGAAGCTTGGGCTCACACTAAAATATCCCACCCACAGATCTCAACATTACGCCATTAATCGTGTACAACGCCTCGTATTTGACCTCTGCGGAAGACTGAAAGACTGGCGGCATTAAAACACTCCTGTCCGTTTCCTTCACACAAGACATTCATTACTTCACACATTAATAAGCGCCGTGGCAACATTTTAATTACAACTGTAAAACATTGTCACAGCATCGTTCGCCTGTTGAAAGTGCCTTTGAGTGGTTAATGGACACAAACAGAGGAATAACTGCACACACACGTGTAAAAAGGCAGTGCGATCATGAACAATGCAGAGACTGGTGACTGTCTCCCGAAGGGATCACACCTGCTACTCTTCCCTCCAATCTACTTCCGGTGCCCTACCTCAGACCACACCCACCTTCTGACTCCGCCTTCATTTTGATATCAGCTACTTTCCGGCTAAGTTTTGTGACTGCTTCTTGCACGGTTGTCACGGCATCACGGTGACAGGCCGTGACACATACTGTCTCAGTTTATCAAATATAAGCAAATGTCATGCTTTGTAAAGATGTAATAACACATCCTTTTTCAACATGTGATGCCAGTTGTGACAATGACAAAGTCACTTAGCTGACAGTGTCACCGTTCATAGTATTTTGCCATTAGCTATGTGACATTGTCAGTTATATCACATCTGGCATCACATGCTGAATCAGGATGTGTTATTTCACCCTTAACAGAGCATGACATTTGCTTATGTATGATTTATGAAGACATTATGTCTCATTTATGAAGGCATTATATATGCTGTATAAAGCCTTTATGAGCAACACTTCATCTAAAGTGTGACCCAAATTTAGCATAAAATGATTATTCAGTTTAATGAAAATATAATGTCATCAAGAAAACTTTTGCCACCTATCCCAAAAAATATAATTAACCAGCTGACTGCTACTTGTGACCTGCTGTGCTTGCTAGCTAACGTTAACTTGCTAGGAAAAATTATTATTCCACCAAGATAAGACCAGTGTTGTGTTAGTTCATGATTAATATGAACTAGTTCAAAGTTCAGTTCACAGATTTTAAAATGAACTGGTTCAGTTCATAGTTCGTTTTTTTAATAGAAATATGAACTAAGTTCACAGTTCTTTTTTAAGTTCATTTTTAACGCAGTCATCCAAGCATTTTTTTCTTCATTACAGTCTCCTCTCATCTGTTCATCCCCAGCTCCCAATCACTGCCACAATATCCAAAAATGGAATCACAGTTTTTATTTAACAAGTTATAGTACTGAAAAAATGTCAGTAGATTCAAACTACATGCTGAAAGTAAGGTCCAGCAAAGTTTCTGTATATGCAATTGTCCTGCATTACAACTGCATGAATCACATTTCAATGTAGCTCAAAAACAAAAGCCAAGACCAACAATGTTACAGAAGGCAAGAACACTGAGTAAAGGTGTCTAGTGCACCACACCTCTGAATTTCCATTTGACTATAATGGAAAAACTCCTGCTATTATTTTGTTATTTAAAAGGTATACAATCGTAAATCTTTCCAGCGTAGGACTAGATTACATAATAAAACAAAGAATCGAGGCGCAATTTTGCTTGACACTTTTCGAGAATGAAGTTAAAGAGCTTGTTTTAGTCAACGGTTAATCCATTGGTAGGTCAATATGACTCACATCTGTCTCTGATTGGTCACTCGCATAGCAGTAGTGAATAGTCTGCAAGAACATTGCTGTAGGTAGCAGTTTGAACTCCCATAGTTACTGAGCTATGTTTTCATTTCACGGAACCGACAGCCGAGCAGTATGCTGAAACCCTATCTTCGCTGGCAGTCATAGAAAGTTAGCCAATTTGGTCGACTGCCTGAGCGAGGATTGCGTTATCGTAATAGTTAAAAACAAAACTCACAGCTTGCTCACTTAATAGTCCCTAGATAGGCAGATGCCTGATAAGGATGCTGCTATTTGCACAATTCATCCGGAATGAACACGTGACACAAACGTTTCTGCCAGGTCATTCGCTATGGCTAATTCTACAGTATGTATAAATGCAACTTGGCTAACATTACATGGGCATGAGAGCTAGCTGGCCATCACCCTTCTTAAGCAACCTGGGTTTATTGTACCAACTAAGTTTATCTAGCTAGCTAAATTACAGATAAAGTTTGCGATCATAGCCGTCTACCGCGACCCAATTGCCTAACACGCCAGCTAGACAAGTGGCTAGTAAGTGTTGTGCTTCCTATGATTAACACGTGTTATATGCTCAACGTCTCGAACAGTGTCAGGTGAAATTGCGCATTAATTTTTATTCTTACATGTTTTTCGATCACAACTATGTTGAAATTGTTTCGGAAGACCTGTTAGTTTGGCGGAAAATGGCAGGAATTTCTCCATTATAGTCTCCATGGGAAATTCAGAAGTGCAGTGCCCTTCACGCCATACTGGTTTCTTCAACTGCGCTCGTAGAAGGAGGCCGCAGCTTCTCCAGTTCTACATACATTCATTGGCAGAGACAGAGCAGCGGCGGCGTCAATTGTTGGCGTCATGACAATGCTACTGGGAGAAGTATTTTTGGCAACAATATTGAACGCCCGTTATTCCTTACCAAAATGAACTCGTTCGTTTTCGGCAGGTGCGTGCATTCAGTTCATCGTTCGTCAAAATAATGAACGAGTTCACGAACGTCGTTCTTTTTTCCCGTTCATGCACAACACTTTATAAGACCCCCTAATTCATTAAGACACTAAAACAAACAATTACAATTAACTTGTGATAACAAACTCACATTGATTAATACGTTCAACTGGCAAACATTTTAAAACAAATTCCATGTACTACGTAAGAGTTTCTCCATGATCTAATCTCTCCGGCCAGGAATGACATGCTTTACGGCTTTTCCCATCCATGCCAGTGACCAATGAGAATGGTCAACACACACACACACACGCACACACACACACACAAACACATGCACACGCACACACACACACAAACACATGCACACGCACACACACACACACACACACACACGCGCACACACTCGCACACACACACACACACGCGCGCGCACACACTCACACACACGCACGCACACAGACAGACACACACACGCACATGCACATTCATTTTTACTGTGCTGCATAAACACTCAAACACACCCATAATGCACATACAAACATTATACATCATGAACATACACTATGCAGAGATGCGCACACACACACACACACGCACACACACACACACAGACACGTGCATGCACACACACACACACACACGCACACACACACACACACACACACGCGCGCACACACTCACACACACGCATGCACACAGACAGACACACACACACGCACATGCACATTCATTTTTACTGTGCTGCATAAACACTCAAACACACCCATAATGCA
>CM056586.1:1577656-1635156 GCA_029721435.1 Gymnothorax reevesii
AAAACAAAGTGAAACAAATGCTATTCACTCTGATACAAGCATCACATAGTGAACTGGATCAGTGAATATAATCATCAAATCTCAACCCACTTGAGGTAAACTTCCCTTACAATGAACTCACACTGAATGTGGCACTTATCTTTTTGGTCTATAGGTAATATAATTTTAACAAGCAATTTGAGGTTAATTTTTTGAATACTGAAACTCACAAGAAATGTCAGACTGACGAAAAATGAAAAATTTCTAAACTGACGCGCGACTTTATTTTTTTACCTTTTTTCTCGCTGGTTTTCTAATCTATGGGACCAACATTATCATCATGTGCTCCATTACATTACATTAATCATGTGCAAAGAACCACAACCACACTGTCCGTCTGTCCGGACCACAATATGGACAAGATTTCCCCGAAAATATTCTACTTAAATGTGTGAAATTTTGTATTCTTAATAAGCTACTCATGATCTATGTTGAGTTTGATGGATGTCAAACATATTTTTTGACTGAGTTGTCTTGGTCACGGAGGGGGATTGTGATGACACTGTCATCTTGTTTTTTTTTTGTTGTTTTTCTTACAGACAGCCTGTCCGTTTTAACCATAAAGTACACAAGCCTGTTACCCAATGCCTCTGTAATGCATAAATACATCTGTATCTCTTTATAATGCTCTGGTGCGTATGGTCGGACAATATTACTCCAAGAAAAATACAAAATATCCCTTCTGATGGATGAATAAGCAATCATGTCATGTCCCTAAAGTTGTGTTACATTTTGTGCGCTGTTGAAAATCTGTATGTCTACCGAGTGAATATGCAATATAGGGACCCTAACCTAAGTATTTGCTGAGTAATATCGACATTCCGACACGCTTCCAATGTGTTTCCTTGCCTTACAATTAAAACATTAAAAGGCCTAATTTGCTGGACACATAGTGCTCTATATTTCACACTGCCTTACCCGTTGCCACTACCCGCAACCCGTGAATTACGCATTTAGCAGCTTCCACTATCCCTAACTGGTATCTTGCGGCCACACTACCCGCTATGCGTTATGTGGAATCCTTTATTGCGCCTGGAGCTGTGCCCGTGGGCGTGTTTATGCGCTTTCCCTACAATTACTATCTTGACCACACGTTACGGGTCCTAAAACCACCCGCTACCCGCATTTGGGCTTTCACAGGAGCACAATGCATTAGCACTCAGTAACGGATATTTTTTTCCAGCGAGAGCGGCATTTCAGAACTCTCTTGCGAATGAAGGTAATTTCGGCGATAAGTACGCACACCTGTTTTTGCAGCACGATCGCAACTTTTTGGGAAAAAAAAAAGCTGTCCAACTGGAAAAAGTAAACGGACAAAACCACGTGCTTGTCACCAGAATTACATTCATTCACTGAAGAGTTCTGAAGTGCGGCTCTCGCTGGGAAAAAGTTACGTTGCTGAGTGCCAGTGCATAGACCAAATTTTATTTTTCTAAAATGGGGTTTTGTTCGATGCTTCATTTCAGACAGGAGAGGGAGTTGGAAGTCCATAGCGAAACACATTTTTTTCTTTTTCTATTTTTTTTTTAATCATACCTAACATTAAACAATATGTCAATGTCAAATAAAAATAATAATATTAATAATAATATTAATAATAATAATAATAATACAATTCATGATTAATTTGACAAAAACAGATCCTCCCCTGTCTGGATTTGACCTCATGCAAGGGCAATTTAACCCTGTAAGACCCAGACATAGTAAAACATTTAAAAAAAAATATTCAACCTCTTAGATGGTGTTGTAGGAGGCCTTTGATGATGAAAATGAAGTGTTTGTAAAAAATTTTTGTTTTTGTAAGGTTTTATGGGAACGTTGTAATATTACAACGCTGGGTGAAATGGGTAACAGAATTTCCTGTAGGCTATCTGTACTCATTGTCTGAACAGAAAGGTACAAATGTTTGTACCTCAGTAAAAAACACTAAGGGTTCATTTGCATGTTTGATTGCTTATTACTTAGCCACAGAACAGTATACAATATGAATAATAATAATAATAACATTAGTCATATTTTTATGAATGAAATATTTTATTTAAAAACAAATAAATAAAAACAGGAACACGCGCATGCATGTAGGCAAATATGTACACTATAGAAATATGTACAAGGGGTATAAGGAGTAGTAGGTTGGGGAGTAGTGCAGTAATCAATTACAGTGATAGTTCCAGAAACAGTCCCTGTCCTCTGAAAAGCACAGACGAACATCACACTTGTGGCATTGTGTGTTGGTATACCCTTTAGAGCAATGTCTGCAGCGCCCTCTCTTTGTCTTCATTGGGAAATGTCCAATGAGGTCCTTGCGTGCATCCAGTGGCGGGTGTGCACATGGCCTCTTCTGTGGGACGCTGTTTGGACTCCCATTACCCGAGGATGGTCTCTTCTGTCCATTCGAAGGGCTGCCTGTTGTCACCATCCGTCTTTCTGGGCTGCCTGAAGATGGTCGTCCCCTCTTTGGAGTTTTGACTGTGTCCACCAGAATGAGAGAGGATGCTAGCTCTGCCTGGAAATGTCTCAGGTTCAGTGTCTCTTTCTTGGAGATCTTGAGAGCTTGGCAGTCCCGCTTGTAGAGGAGCCAGGCGTTGACCACAGCGAGGGGGATGGTGTGCCAGAAGATGTACATGTACCAGCGGCGGGATTATAGGGGGAACTTATATTTGGCTGTAAACGAGTCCAACAAATCCACACCTCCCATGTATGTGTTGTAGGTACCCACAATGTACGGCCTTTCAACTTCAACGTAGGTCTTGTTGGCTTTGTCCCAGCGTTGAATCTTCTGCACTGGTTCTGTTCCAGCAAAGGATGACACAAGTGTGACCGCTCTGTTGTCATACCATTTGACAGCACAGATGTTGTGTTTCACCTCCACTCTGTGGTCAAAGGTTCCTCTCCCCTTCTTTTTCAAGCTCTTGTCGTCTTCTAGGTTACAGTTGGGTAGGCGCACCTGCCTGGCTGTTCCCACATAATGAATTCCACGATCAAGGAGCTTCTCTATCAGTGGAACAGAGGTGAAGTAGTTGTCTGCATAGATTTTGTAGTTCTGACCTTCTGGCAGTGTTGAAGCAAGTTTCATCACGACATCACCTGACAAACCAAATTCAGACTTGGCTCGTATTCCGTTGTTGCTTCCTTGGTACACATCAAAGTCACACATCATGCCAGACGTTCCAGCTCTCACCCATACTTTGAAGCTGCATGGGTGTGGCTTGCCTCGCATGTATTGCTTGATGCTGCTGAATCTCCCCTTGAAAGGAATCATCATTTCATCCACAGAGTTGTGCTCTTCTGGTACCACCTGCAGGCACATCTCTCTGAATGAATTAAGCCATGGTCTGATTTTCCAGAGTTTGTCCCTTTTGTCTGTGTCTGACACTGTCAAGTTGTTGACTAAATGCAAGAATGTCAACAGAGACTGGAATCTGTTGCGTGGCATCACATCAGCAACAGGGGCGTGCCGTGTGTCTGTCTCCCAGTACATTCGCATTCCAGCCATTTGTACTAGGCCCATCTTCAGGTACATGCCCATCATTTTTTCCATTTCCTTTTTGTTGGTGTTTACGGATCTTCCGGTTGCTTGAAAGCTGTACTCATTTGTGTTCCTTGTGAGTGACTCAATCATGTCTTCAGACACAAATTGTCTGAAGTATTTGAGTGGTGTGTGGAGGGAAGGCACTTCTTCGGTGAGAGGTGGACCAGAAAAATCCGTATTAGGGCTGATGTAATGTTTTTTCTGCCAGCGATATCTATCACGGGTCTTGGCATGTTTGGCCGGTTGGGGCTCAGTGTCCACATCAGCTGGGCAGTCAATGGGTGGATAGTTTTCTTTGTCCACTTCTACATGGGCTTCATCATCTGAGTCTTCATCGGTTTCATCAAAGACTATGTCCACATCACTCTCTCCATTCTGGACAGCATCAATGACATCCTGCACAGTGTAGTAAGGCTTTCTCCTTGCTGAAGACATTCTGAAATTAAAAAAATAAAATGGAAATACCTTTAGTACATGGGTGGTGGGGCAAAGTGTTTACACTTTTCACTAAAGTATCCTATTTACACATTTCACTCGTCACACAATACTGTCTGGCCAACCTATTGTTCTCTGATTATCAGGTGAGAATGTTCAGGAATGTGGAATTATCATCCTAAAAGAAATGCATGCAGCATTCCTTTTAGGATGATAATTCCACATTCCTGAACATTCTCACCTGTTCCACCTGTTCCACCAGCTGAGCCACAGCGTCCAATGCAACAGGCATCCCCCAGTATCCCCCCAGAACTAACTGCTTTGATTAAGAATTGAGCCAAAATAATGGGCACATATGTACAAACAGAATGGGAAACTGAACTGTTGAAGGTCATTACTATAACATTATAAGCAGTAGAAAGTGATATGCTATTGCAATATATTTTGTAATTCAGCTTCTAGTACAATGGGTTCCAAATAGTATTGGATTGGAAATTAAAGTAAAAATAAATATACAGCCTACATAATATATAATAAGGTCTGGAATGTGTATATATATTGTGAAAACTAGAAGGTCCCCTTCAAAATGTCTATTTAGACTACACTTAGCCAGGTATGTTGTAAACTTACAACATGGCTATTTTGACTACCACACTCTCCCAGTGTTGTATAATTACAACATATATACAACATGCTCTAATTTACATTTGAGGAATGTATTTCACAATAACTACATATGTACATGTTCTAGACAGTGTAATGATCACCAAAAAAAATATTAAAGGCATTTTACTTACTTAAATCAGATAAATCCAGTCCAATGAAACAAAGTGTTGTTCCTCAGCCAAAGTTTTGCAGCTTGTGAAAGTTCTGGACCTGTGGGCCGGACTTATATACAAATGTCCTATCCAATAGCATTGTGAGACTGAACAATAGGACCCAATGACTATGTTAATGTGAAAAAACAACAACAAAAAAAAACATTAATACCTTTTTTTGGAAAAAATAAAAATGTTGTAATTCTGCAACGTCGGGTCTTACAGGGTTAACTTAATCAACGGAGAAACATGGCTACCTTCCTCTCTCCATCACGGATTTTGGTTTGAGGATTTGGGATAGCGCTGCCTGCTCCTAAAGTCAGTGGCACCTGGCACACTGATTGATTTAACTGGCGTAACGCCCAAACCACGCCTATGCATAATGTAACGGGTAGCGCTGGTGTTTTAGGGATATAGGCAGGTGTGCAAGATAGCAACTTTCGCGGGGGAACGCCTCTTAAGCAATGCTAAATCACCAAATAACGGTTTAGGGACTCTGGCGTAAGTTAGGGCCCATAGCCTTTACCACAGTTTGATCATTAATTCTAGTCTTAAATCAATGAGTGTAGAAGAATGATGCACAGCCCTTTCTGACCTGAGAGGTGAGGTTTCTGCAGATATTTTCCCTCCCATGGCTTTACGGTGCTGAAAAATACATTTTTTCACACGTCTCACCTGACGTAAGTAACATGTCATCATACCTATAACAAGCAAGTGAGCTGCCTAACACCTCCAACATCCCAAACCATGCTTTTTCCGTTGGTGATTATAGAAATGACCAAATTCCGAAAATCCCTTTTCAATCAAAAGCCAGCGTCTCTGATGGTATATGGATGCATTAGTGCAGGGGTTCCCAAACTAGGTCCTGGGGCCTCCCTGCGAACGCTGGTTTTTGCTCCACCCTGGTTGGCAATGATGGGATTTTAACAAGCGTTTTTGTTCAGAGCAGCAATTTATCCTCTCTTGACAAACGGTATTTTGACAGATATGAAAACAAACAGAGAGGAATAAATTCCGCATCCACTGTTGTGATTCTGGATTATGCTCATGTCTTGTTTAAGTTCTGTGCCTGGCTTTGCCATGTTTATGGATTTCTGTGTTTAGTGACCATTGCTCTGACTGACCATTCTTAGGATTATGTATTGTATTTTGGTAGTTTGGATTTCCTTGTTTTATTATTTTTCATGTTTAGATCATTAGTTATCTTGCCATGTTTTTATTTCCATGCATTGCACTTCGTCTCCCCAGTCTTGTCTTGTGTAGGTCTTTGCCCACGGTCCCAAGGCTTGCATACCACTCATTCGGGTGATTTATTGGTTTCTGGGTTTCAACCTTCTTTCATTATCTTGTTTTCTTCCTTCCTCTCTCGTTTACTATCTACTAATCCATACTAACAGTTTGTTGTTTTCGATAATTACTAACACATATTAACATTGTATATTTTTACTAACTTACTAACATGCACTCGGGATTGTATAGCTGCACATACTAATTGACTAACGATCTCTCAGCAGTCGCCCAATTCTAGTCTCCGCCTTCTTGCCTATCCCTGATTATCTCTACTGCAGCCTCTGTGGATCTCCACTAATACTTTATGCTTTCCTTTTCTTTAAACTATGCACTTTAGTACTCCTTGACCGGAGCTGTTGTTTTGTACATAGGTTTGTCTTGTGATCCCTGTCTGCATTTTGGCTTTGGTCAGATTCATGTAATTAGATTATTCCTCATGTGTCACTCCTGATTATTGTATCATTGATCGCACCTGTTTCTCCCTGGTCATGTGCTCACCCCGGATGTGCATATAGGATGTCTGTTTAAGCACTTCCAGTGTCAGATCGTTTTCCCTAGTCTTCTCGTGCTACATTTCTCGCCTTGATTACTCAGTGGTTATCTTTCTGACTGGATTGCCCGACTTTCGATTTTTGCCTTTGTGATTTTGGATTATTGTTGCATCTGTGTGTTTTGATCATTTTCTGCCCGACTACGAGATCTCTGTTCGCTGTCCTGGTAACGATTTGGATTACGCCCTTTGGATTCTGGCTTTGCTTCTCTGATAGAACTATTCCTGTGAACCAGACCCATTTCTGTCCGACTACGATTACTGTGATTGCTGCCCTGGTTTTTGATTCTATTTTTGCCCAACTGGATTTTGACTTTTGGATTGTGGACTCTGTACTTTTGCCTTCTGCCCTGCGCGGATCCTCCCCTTTTATTAATAAAGCAAGTTCTACTGCATTTCCTGGCTCTCACGACTGGTCCTGATCGCATCATTACATCCACAGTGCAATGCATAAGTAACAACTGCATAAAAATAGGGGAAAAAATTTACCCAATCAAAGGGAAAAAATCTGTGGATTCCTAATTGGTGAAACTGTGGACAAATGGTTGCAAAAACTAGCAATTTACTAAACAAGCAAATGACAGAGTCAAACCTGTTCTATGTTATGTTTTTGTGACTGAGTGCAAGCAAACAATTTTGAAAGAATTCTAATCACCTGTCTTCAGTGACCTAATATGTAGGTCACTGATTTTCTCAGTACCTGATCTGATCTGTTTAAAAATGTCATCACCTGAAATTGTTTGCCACACAGAAAAAAAACTTTATATGCAGGGGACTTTCATTCGGTCTTTTATTCTTCATGGCACAAATGGATATTTCTATTAAAATTTGGCTTCAAACAGCAAATCACATTTAAACACAAATTGCACCCAATTTGGACAAATTAACAGCTTGTTAAAGTCCTACGATGGCAATTATGGTTGAGACATAAACCAGCACATACAGGGAGGCCCCAGGACCGAGTTTGGGAACCCTGCATTAGTGCATATGGTGTGGGACACTTGTATGTTTTAAAAAGCACCATGAATGCTGAAAGGTGTGTAAAGGTTTTAGAGCAGGGGTCCCCAATTTTTCCCAGAAAGGGCCGGTGTGGGTGCAGGCTTTCATCGCAACCAAACAATTACACACCTGATACTACTAATTAACCCCTGGACTCTTTGCTAATAACCTTGATTAGTAGCATCAGGTGTGAAGCGGCTTGGTTGCAATGAAAGCCGGCACCCCTGTTTTAGAGCAACATGTGCTCCCCTCCAGATGACATTTATTCCAGGGAAGGCCTTGTGTATTTCAGCAGGACAATGCAAAACCACACACTGCAGCTATAACAACAGCATGGCTTCATAGTAGAAGAGTCCGTGTGCTGCACTGACCTGCCTGCAGCCCTGATCTTTCAGGGATTGAGAACATTTGGCGCATAATTAAGTGAAAAGTCCGTCAAAGGAGACCCAAAACTCTCCAGCAGCTGGAAGCCTGTATTAAACAAGACTGGGATCAAATTCCAATGGCTAAACTCAATAAACTTGTCTCCTCAATCCCCAGATGCCTCTACTCCATGTTAAAAAGAAGAGGGGATATTACGCCGTGGTAAACAGGCCCCTGTCCCAAATTTTTTGAGACCCGTAGCAGCCATCAAATTTGAAATGAGCTCATTTTGTGGATAAAATTGTAAAATTTCTCAGTTTCGAAATTTGCTATGTTATCTCTGTTCTATTGTGAATAAAATACTGGCAGGTGTGATTTGAAAGTTATTACGTTTTGATTTTATTCACAATTTACACTTTGTCCCAACTATTTCGGAATTGGGGTTGTATATACCCCCGACATTTCATCATCAGGGGTATAATAAAACATGTACCGCACCCCTACACACATCCTTTTCATGTTTTTGACATAAAAGATAGCCAGGCTGGATGACAAATTTCAATATAATGGTATACAAACCATGTCTTACAGTTAAACCGCAACTTGCGGTAAAAATGCAATGACACAATTCAGATCTGTCAATTCAGATCGATGTTATCTGACTAAAACTTCCTGATTGACATATAATGTCTTGTCCCCTGACTTCCCTGCATGTTATCTGACCATGTTTTCACCATAATTCCGACCTTGGATGCTGAGACTTTGGTGAAAAAAAGCAGAAAGTGATCCAGAAATATAGTCTGTTGATCATTAAGAGCAAAGTGGAGGTTATTCTGAAGAAATCTGAGGGCAGAAGTTGAATCCAGTTCAAATGCACAGGCTGAAACCTGAAGCAACGGGGATTTCTAGCCGACTTAAAGGATAAAATACACTTATGGTTCAAATGGACAAAAATCCTTTTGGCCAATTAGTCCCCAAATTTACTCCCAAGAATTGATCAGATTATTCATATTTTATAGAAAATGTGTCATGTTAATGACCCTCAATAATAAAAGAGTCCGTTTCTATCAGTCATTTCTGTGCTTGGTTTTCGTTTTATCATTTTAAAATTGTTTTTAAAAACAGGTAAAGGCGGTTTTTCTGCTGGGAAAGTGCTTTGACCTCAATCACGACCTCACTGCATCCCTAGACATTTTCCGAATGGTCCAACCACCTAGTGGGAGGCAGGTCTGTTCTGGAATAAACCAACTCGGCAGTTCTGGGGTGACGTTATGTAGCGCTAGTTTGTTAGCACAACTTTGAGCAGCACAGCGAAATAAAATTTTCAGCTCAGCAGCGATTGTTCCCCAAATCATAGTGGTGAAAAAGTTGACTAAATCAAGTGCTATCATGCATGATTAGAGCCAATACCATGGACACGCCATGCTAAAGGTCCTGAATCTGAGTAGCACAACAGTACATAAAGGAAATTATGCTATAAATATAATTGTAGGCGACAATCAGAAAGTAACACACAGCACGAAGAGCACAAACAGCTCAGGATATCCTCAACTGCAGCTCATCTGATTTCCCTTACTGTTTCTGTCTCAGGGGATTCAGGAGAAAGGGCCTGCAGGTTTCCAATGAGAAAAATAATTTTACTTAATACACACATCATGTCAATCAAATGCAATGAGGAAAATGAATGACATCAATACAAATTAAAGACAACCATAAATTATGTTTATAACTTATGAGTTCCCTTCAATCTGGAAACACGTATAATGCAAGGTAAATTTGTGACAGATAGATGTAAGTGCATATTAATATCTAATAATAATAATAATAATAATAATAATGGGAATGGATGTCGACAAATTATTACATCATGAAGTGTAATTTTGAGCAAAGCAACCTCAAAATAACCTCAAAATATGTCCGTAGAAGAAATAAACTGCAGGGCGTTTTATTTTTTGTTTAGTGTCTCGTCCTTAGCCAGATAAAGACATTATTTCTCATAACATAGACCACTGTGTCAAGCCAAGTAAACAGGATAATAAAGACAAGGCTGTTGAACATGTCTGTCCCTTAAAGGCCAACATCAGCGTGAAAAATACGTGGAAACAAATCCTTCATTCAGACCCCCAAGTCTTCCAGTTATAGCTTCGCTGCCCTTTAAAAGAGAGCCTGGCCAAGTCACTATTGTTTAGAAGGAAACTGGTGCATTTCCTCTCCAAATATGTGGCCATCCAATTACTTAAATTGAATTGAAGCGAGTGCTCACTTAATGCAGGAAAATAAATTACCAGACCAAGAGGCCTGGGAATGTTTGTAAATGCAACAGCTCCAAAGGCAGGGAGAAGGGCTTGATGATTTTCAGGCCACTATCAATTACTGTAAGAAACAAGCTATTGTAATTACAGACACATTTGGCTGTTTAAAGTGGGGCTGCCCAAGGTGAGATTAAGATGTCCTGAAACAGAACACTTTTCTCTTCACCCATCAACAGATTACTTTAACGCAGCCAATCACTTAGAATGTTTTATAGAGCAGCTTTTCCATTCTCTGTGGGTAGTGTGGGGAATAAGAATCAGGAAATTTTCACTTAAAATATAAAATACCGTTTTACTAAATTGGATCAATTCATTATTTTTCATTGCTGAGATAAAGATGATCGCACCCTTTTTTTGTTTTTCCCTCGGCATAACAACAAGCCAATGTTAAATGACTATGCAATTAATCTATAATCCTCAATTCAACAGGGTTTCCCTGCTTATAAATAGCAAAATGGGAGGGAAACTGAAGATTTTATAGTGGAAACTCTTATTCCATATTAATGCAAAAATGAGAAAAATCAAACTTCCTAAGTGAGGTGAAATCTAATGCTTGAGATTCTCAGAAATACATTCAGGAAAATCACTCTGTAAGGGTTCCACCTGGGGTAGGTTCCCTTGAGAAATTAAACAGGGGGTGCTCGGCACCATGGCCTCAGTCACTGCTGCATCAATTTTATGAATCAGAGGAAAAATATCGGGACATACTGTAGTTTTTTAAGCAGTTACTATCAAGCTGTGGGAATCACCCTGATAATGTGTTTTGCTTCAAACTGCTAAACGGAGAAAAGTAAAATATATAACATTGCTGAAACGCACTACTCGCTATGTGACTGACATGAAAGGCTACCTTCAAAGTAGGGAGACCACTGTCCCCAGCACACAGCCATGCACTTCAGAAGAATCTTTCTATTGAATCGTGAAAATCTCCCAGGCCAATCAAATGCCTCAAGCCGCAGAAAAACAAAGGGACTCTATTATCTTCTTTTACCAGCAATAGCTCTGCACAGTTAATGATTAGTGGTGACATGTTGATGGGAAACATCTGTTGTTAGAAACCAGGAGGAAGAGAAACATTTAAATGCATATTTAAAATCTCTTTACATATGCATGTATTATTACAAGCACAATTACTTTGTCAATTTGACAGAGAAAGAATGAAAATTGTACGACAGCCCTGGTTCCCTTTCACTGCGGCACAACGTTTGGCTCAGGGTTCCATATGCAGAATACAGTGGTGTATCGTGTCACGTGTTAATGTGACACATCAATAACCTGCTTAATACCTTAAATCACCTGTGACCTGCTGTGACCCACTAAAGACACAAATAAAATAACTTTAAAATACTGTTAGGGTGTTAAAGTTCAAACATCAAACTACAGCACCATTTCCAACTCAATTCTAAGCTTTAAAACAGTGGGACGGTACCATCAGAATTATTATGCTACGGTATTCTGTCAAAACCATAAAGAGGCTTTAACCTGAGGGAGTACTGTAGCTATAAAAACATGGTAACACTTGGTCTCTGATTGGCTGACAGCTAAAACATTCATTTTGCAACCCCACGGTCAGCTATTCAAATTCAAATTCAAATTTTAGCCATTACCGGCTATCGCCGTAGGTCCACACTGAGGAGGCAACAATCGGCCCAGCCTCACCGGGGATCATGGGGATTAAGCCGGTTAAAAATGCATCAATTTTATTGTGCTCTGGTGGCCACTCCTGGTACTGTAGCCGACATTATGCTGTCTGCGTTACCTTCCAACAGCAGTTCGCCTCTGCTCAGGGTGGGAGACAGAAGGGGAAAAAATCCCTAAAATATGGAAATATGAAGAGCCATCAACACACTTACACTCTCAAACACAATTTCGAAAGTAGATGCCAAATTTCGAAAACATCATTAGAATTACACTATTTGAATAATACTGAATTTTTGGTTTTGCTCTTGAAATTAAACAAAAATTTGTATTGTCCGGGATATCGAGCCCTCGAGGCATGTGGCGCTGCTGAAAGTTAAGCACTCGACATATTTGTCACCATCACTGCAGGCTCCTACATTCTCATCTCACCTCTCTCTGCAGCTGTTACCCGCTGCTCAAAAGATTACTGTCTTTCTCAGAAAAGAGCTTCAATAAGATCGGCTCCCAACCGGGCTTGTGTCTGGACAGTTTAGCATTTGGTCCCTTCATCGCTGCAGTACAGATGGGGGTCAAAGCACTCGAGCAGAGAGGGATTCAGCGATGAGAGGGTAGGTGAGACTGGGGTCCAATGACTAATGGGGAGCTAAGAGCCATTCCACATATGTGTGGTCAACAGATGTCAGAGCTGCTAAAAATATGCTAAATAATAATAATATAGGTCTTTGGCCCCCATACAGCACATCATACTTTTGCCTATTTTAAGCAGCTCTGACATCCATTGATTGCAAATATATGATACAGCTCATTGGTATCCATTGCTAATCAAACCCCTGTCCCTTCTATAACCTGGTTTAAAACAAAGTGAAGTCCCATTTGATCTTAGAGTTTGTGGTGAACTGTTTTGGAAATGGATATGTTGACCGATGGAGAGTTTTGTAAAACCATTGTGTTACACGTTCATCACATTTGATTGGGAAGGCCTATGGGTTGGGGTTGGGGGGGCGAGCTTGGATGAGGATATTGTAGCAACTCAGCGAAGGAGGCACGGTTGTAAAACAATCAACAACTCAGGTAAGTCTGAAGCTGACCATCAACTGGAGTTTCTTGCAATGCAGCCAACAGTCTGATCAACAGCCAGCTGTGTTTGAAACAGCATAACTCCCAAAGCAGCTCGTCCTCACCACAAGGAGGCGCAACAGTCACCTCCCCCTAAGACTCCCCCTCATTCCCCTGGTTGAAATGAAGCCCCACAGAGTCTGACTTTTTCAGTCTTAATTAACTGTGACTGAAGATCTTACAGTCAAGAGGCTTCACAGAGGTGGGAAATGCTGATCCTGAACGAGAGAGTCTCTGCGATAGGAGCCTTACTTGTCTGAGAGATGTCCTTATGTGATCTCTCTCGTGTCAATAAAGAAAATGCTGCCCCTAAAAATACAAATAAACTGACACAAATGAACAGGCACGCATGCACACGCATGCACAGAAACATACACTCACTGATAAAAATGAACAGGCATGCATACACAAGTACAGAGATAATATACGCATACACAGGCTGACACAAATGAACACGCACGCATTCGCACACGTACAGAAATATACACACCCACTTTGACACAAATGAACAGGCACGCATGGACACACGTACAGAAATATAGACACCTTCACAGACCCAAAGAACAGGCACGTATGGACACATGTCCAGAAATATGGACACCTTCACAGCAGACATAAACGAACAGGCATGTATGCATATGTACAGACGCACACGCACACACACTCACAGACACAAATGAATAGATATCCATGCACATGAACAGAAATACACAAACATACAGACAAACTGACACATACGAAGAGACACGCATGCAAACCCATACCGAAACACACACTGACAAATCAACAAATATACATGCAGATACACAGAAATATACTGACATACACCCAAACTGGCACACATCAGCAGACATGCATGCGTACACATACACAGGAATACACACACACTGACCAAATGCACCCATGCAGAAACATGCACACACTGAGACAACTGCACATAAATGCACATGTTTGCCAACACACACACACTGAGAAATGCACACTCAAGAATACACACTCATATACACAGATATACACACAGATGTGCCCATATATGCATAAACACACACACACACACACAAACAAGTGTGTAAACATAAACACATGCACGCAGACAGACCCACAGATTCGTACAGTCTTCTGAAAATCTCTCAACAGATGACAAATCAGATCTTTGGAATGATAAACGAGGCCACCCGGCGAGTTCAATTTGAAATGAAGCATCAAACAGCTATTTCCCAAAAATGGCAATTTTATTTCAGCAAAGCAAGCATTATTGATGAGATGATTCTCCGCATCTAGCAACTAACAGATAGGTCTGTTCGTCATATTCTTAAAGAGCACCTGATTAAAAGCATTATGCAGAATACACTCATGAGCCAAAATATTAAAACCACCCGTAGATGAAGTACAAACTAAATACAGTTCTTGTAAAAACTACTCAGGTCAAGGTCTGCAGACAAACCTCAGGTTGTAATTGACTAGTCAGTTCTAGCAGTCAGCATGTTGTCTGTGGAAGAAATTAGCACCTTTCACAAGGGCCAGATGAGTGGGTCAAACGGCAGGGCTCCTGGGGGGCTTCCAGTCAGCAGTGGTGCGTATCTAGCGACTTTAACCTAAGTTGGTTCATAGACAAACCATGAACCAGCAAAAGGGTTTTGGGAACCAAAGGCTGATCAATGTAAATAGGCGAGGAAGTCTTTTCCGACTGATCCAAACCAACAAAAGGGCTACTGTGGAACAAGTCACAAATAATTTTAGCAGAACATCACTCAGTGCATCACACCCTGTCGTGTGAAGCCCGCTGTAGCTGCAGACCAGTCAGATGCCACAATTTTAACCCAATGAAAGTTATAAAGGAGGAGGCTGGGGAGGTGGAGACATGAAGGCATGAAGACATGTGCCAGAGACAGGATGGAACACTGCTTTGGTTATAAAACCTCACCAATTAGGTGGGAGGAGCTAAAGTTAATATTGATTGGACAGAAACAGGCTTGAGACCAGCCTGACTACAGCGCCTGACTAAGCCAACTCTATAAGCTCCATTTCTTCAATGAAAAGGTAAAGCTAATCAGTGGAATCTGTGGCGAACTTCATGGGGAGGGAAAGAAATTGCAAAACTTTCTAGCCGCAGGACTCTGCACCTCGGCTGGCCCACATACCTCTGCACTTTTGGAAGGCACACAGGTGCGCTAACTGTATGCAGTCACATCGCTTGTTGTTGAGCTGAGATACACTAAGGGTAAGCGCCGGCGTAGAACACTTCTGTGGATCTGGAGGCTGTTCAGTTGTACTTTTGGGGTGACATACACTTGGTGCAACCTTCACTAAAAAGTTGGGAAAAAAAGATTATTTTTAAAGTACATCAGTTTAACTTCAAAGTATATTTTTTAAAGCCAAATTAGTTCATTTTAAGCATAACTTTCAGAAGTATTTCCTTAACAGAACTTTATGTTTACCTTTACTGAAGTACTTGCTTTAAGTATTTTAAACCGTGACCAAAGTTAAAGATAAGGTCGGATTTCACTTGGAAAAATAGCACATGAGCCTTCAGCTTTTTTAATGTGTTCTTTTTAGGAGTGCAGAAGCAGTGTTGGAGCGTATCTCTCACAGGTCGTGTTTCCGACAGTGTGGGCAGAGGGGCTTTCCTGAGAGCCACAGCCGAGCCTCAAGTATGGGCAGGTGACAAGAAACCAGCCTCTGCAGGCAGGACACATCTACAAGTGCACAACTTCAGTTGAAGGATGGGGCACTCATTTGGTGTTCTGATGGTGAGAGAGAGTGCCGTCTAACACATTGTTCCATAATCTATCATATGAGTTCAGCTGGTTTGAGATCAGGTGACTGACAGTGGTGATGTATGCTTTGGATCATTTTTATACCCATAAAATCAATCAGTGACCCCTTGTACCCTGTGAGGCGTGAGATATTGTCGTCCTGGAAGACACGCCTCCCATCATGGCAGGAGTGCTGCTTCACTGGATATACAAGTAACCACACTGAAAACCTATGCATTAACACAACACAACACAACACAACACAGCACAGCACAGCACAGCACAACACAACACAACACAACACAACACAACACAACACAACACAACACAACATAACATAACATAACATAACGTAACATGACATGACATGAATGGCAAGAACAGGCCATTCAGCCCAACTGCGCTGACCAGTTTCTTTATACTATTGTGAATATATCCCTTCAGATACTGAATGACTCAATGGTATCTAGCTTTAAGTCAAACCTGCTCTAGAAAACCCCCAAGGTCTCTGCCTCAACAATATGGTCAGGCAAGCTATTCCACATTGAAATTACTCTTTGGGTGAAGAAATATTTCTGAATATCAGTGCTAAATTTACCTTTGGTCAACTTCCATTTGTGACCCCGAGTTCTACTCACAACACTTGGTCGAAGGAATCCTACATGATTCACTTTGTTAATCTCTTTAACATATTTAAAGACCTCAATCAAATCACCCCTGAGTCTCCTTTTCCTAAGACTAAAGAGATTAAGGATCTTCAGCCTCTTCTCGTAGTTTTCATCTTTTATACCTGGAATGAGCTTAGTGGCTCTTCTCTGAACTTTCTGCCTCTATATCTCTCTTAAAGTATGGTCCCCAGAACTGTACTCAATACTCCAGGTGTGGTCTAACGAACGTGTTGTACGGAAGAAGCATCACCTCCTTAGATTTGTACTCAATACTTTTGGCAATGTATCCAAGCATCCGATTAGCATTTTTAACTGCTATGGCACAATGGCTAGAACCTGTGAGGGTTTGGTTAACAATCACTCCCAGATCTTTCTCTTGTACAGCACATTCCAGTTTTAAACCTCCCATGAAGTAATCCCGTCTAATGTTTTTATTACCTGCATATACAACTTTACATTTCGCAACATTAAATTTCATTTGCCACATTTATTTCCAATTCTGGATTCTATCCTAATCATCCTGTATCACTTTAGTGGACTCTGAACTATTTGCTTAACCTCCCAATTTAGAATCATCTGCAAATTTAACTAATCTGCTCACAATATTCCTATCAAGGACATTAATGTAGATAAGGAACAACAGGGGTCCCAACACCGATCCCTGGGGGACACCACTCCCCAGTGACCTTTCCGCCATGGACGATTGGACCCAAACCATGCCAGGAAAATGAACAGATGCATCTGCATTTGTTATGCTTGTTTATGCATTTATTCAGGTTTTCCCCTTTTATTTGTCACCCGCCTGCATGAGAGGACAATAAAAATCCCAGTACAGAATGCTGCTGTCAGTTCACAGAGCTTTTAGCGAAGGCAGGCAAATACAGTATGACCCAGCTGCCCTGGATCCAATTAATTTTTTTCATCTTCACAGAATTTTCACAAAACCACAAAACATGAAATAAATACGACAATTTGAATTCCGAGTTGTTAATGGCATTTGTAATAGAAGTTCTTAACAGCAGTTGTAATATGCTGGCTGAATCCCAAAGAGAAGACAACAGAACAAAATTATAATTTGGGGAAAAAAAAGGTAATTATGCAGAGATTTTTACAAAGGTCTCAAACTTGCCTCTAAAAATCTAGGCAAGTGGAGACAGTACTCAGTAAGTGACTCAAAACAGTTGTGAGGAACTATTTGATGAAATATTTTAAAGTAAATCAAACAGTACATGCAGACCAGGAAGAGAGGAGTCCCTTGAGGATTTTCAGCAGTGCTTATCATTATTTTTATTTAATTTAAATAATGAAGGTGTCCCTTTTGTGCACATACTGATTGTTTTTCATTTTTATTTGCTATGGTTTTGGTTTTCTGTAAATCATTCCAACGTGTTTGCAGGGATAACTAAATTAATTTTGTCACGCAACACATGACACAATTTCTTGAATCTGTATATTCAGTCCAGTGTTTTTGAATGGCATGAAGAGAACTGTGATTGACTGATACGTCCACAGGGACGGATAGAGGTTTGGTTGTTAATGTTCTATGCCTTGTACAGAATCCAGTCCGTGTCAATGGTCTGTGACACAGTTAAAATACAGCGAGTGCAAGGGTCTAATGGCACAAACAAATTTCCCTTTGTGACTGGATTTTATGGTGTAGACAGCATCCAGACTGGGTCAGTGTTCTCCAGAATGACAGAGTTTAGAATGGGCAATTTTTCTGCAGTACAGACAAAGCAACAATTTTGTCAATATTCTATGGTACAGTCAGAATTGAGATCTCGTTATAGTTCTATGGTAAAGCTAAAATCTATAATATGTAATTTTTCTATGATGCAGAAAAAATACTGTATTTATCATTGGTCAGCCTAGTCTCCTTTGGTGAATGTGCGCCTGGCACATTCCTGGTACCTGGTACCAGTTCCTGAGAAACACACTTGTAAGAATGTATATTTACAGCATAGTAGGTGGCCATATACCCAGTAAAACAATTCTGAACTTGGAAATGAACTTATTAAAGAAGGAAATATGATACATCGTGAACAATTAGCAAGCTAGCTGGTCCGCTAGCCGAATATAGATGAAGAATTAACATCATTAGCTATAGCAAGAGTAATTTAAAGGTGTAACAGAGAATGTTTTTTGGCTGCAACCTCCAGGTGGATCATCTTAACTATTCGTCCTCCAACAAATCAGTCATTTTGGAGAAATGCTCACGTAACGCCATCATGCGTGATTGTTCCTCGCTCGTTTCCACTAGCTGCACATGCGCACTTCGAGTGTTCATGTGTCCTGTGGGCTTCCGTTTCAACCATCATAGCTCCACCAATTTCATCGTGTACTTTGAAAATGAAAATTAGAGCATTTCCTGATTTGTGCACCCAAAGACAAAACAGAGGATTGTCCTCGAAATGTCATGAATTTCACATTTACCCACCCAAACTTTGTGCGGGGACACTATTCTTAGTTTTATTTTTGTGAGAATTCTGACTCATATGATTAGATGTAGCCAGCAGCAGTCTACAGCCCCCCTGCCCCCTCTCCCTCTGGGCCCGGGAGCTCTCACACAGCGGGCGAGTGGACAAGCACGCGCTGCTCGTTTCGAACAGAAATGTACCTAAAGTAGCGTCTGAAAGAAGGTGAGTCGCACGTGGAAACAAACTGAATCAGAAGAGTCAGAAGAGGCTGATAATGGTCTGATTTTCACTCACTTTACTAGTTCTTTATTTCACAAAAATCAACCTCATATTAGATATTCTCATAAATCATACCAAAGTTATTATTAGCGATACAAACCCAGGTGCATGTCATGCCCTGATTACTGTTGCATTTATAAATGTTTCCGATATCAAATTGTTTAGCTGTAGCAAATATGTTTTTACATCACGATGGCGAGTCTGACATGGTGAAAGTGTAGATCTTCTATGACTGAAGGCCTATTGCGGAGACTGTAAGCAGAGCGTGCGAGCGTGCACGCTCGCTCCCAACACTTAGGTGATGGGCGTTTCCTGTGGACGAGCAGGAAAGCTGGTTGGATGGTCGTGCGCATTTTCCAAAAAGTGACAAACAGACGTATGGGTCGACTTCTCAAGGAAATCCTCTGTTACGCCTTTAACGTGGATTTTAATAACCGCAAACCCAACCCAAATCATTACCGCAACCGTGATCCGATCTATATATTGTTGCAGTAAAACATATTTTGAGTTCAAAGAAATGTATTGAACAGAGATCGGAGCAGATAAGCAATGGCAGGATTTTATGCAAGTGTAACCTGGACCTCGATTCGGGTCCTAGAACAATAATAACCAAAGATGAGAGTGTGAGAGAGATGCACTGATTTACAGTTCAACAGGTCAGGGGACAACGTGCAGTGGGCACATGAATTTAGCAGATATTGTCGCAGAGGTACCGCCAGAATCTAGATTGAGTCATTGTTCTACAGTAGAGACAGACTCCAGACTGTGTCAGTGTTTTCTGGTTCAGATAGAATCCAGCTTGTGTCATAGTTCTATGGTTCAAAAAAAAAAAAAAAAAAACTGGATTCATAAGAATTGATTGTGCGCCCAATGCGTCAATGTGTAGAACATGCAAAGTAGACAAAGCCAGTGGCTTAAAATATTACCAAGGCTTTAAAATCAGAACTAAATTTGGTAGGAAATCACTACCAAAAAAAAAAAAGGAAAATCACCAGTACCGCTACTGTTTCAGAATTCTATTATGGCCATAACCTGTGATTTGTCAAACGCACCCCAGTCAATCTGGGTGCTTAAATGCTTCAGATAAGGCAATTACTCCAAAAGAGAGAGTGTCAGCAGCTGTCAGGCCTAGCCAATGGGACTCCAGGCCTCTACACATCTGACAGCACATAAAGAAAGCCCAGAGGCTTCTTCCACAGCCGGGCCGAGCCCTGCAATCGATACTGAAAGATCTGTGGCTCCATAACTGGGAAACCCAGGACAGCCTCCCTCAGCCCTAATCTGATTTGCTGTCCCTCGTGCCACAGTATACATCTCACAACAGAGCAAAATTAATGAGAGACAGTCACTGATCCGAGTCTTCATTAGCATAATTGTTTTGACACAAGAACAAAAAAAAAAAAAAAAAAACTCTTGTGTAAATATGCCAAATGTGGTAATGAAATTTTAAAAAACCTCCTGGGTATTTGTCGCCTGTTTTTCCTGCAATCTGTTGGGGAAAAAAAATCCGTAGAAGTAGAGCTTGAAGAATTATGACAAGGGGATGAAGTAAGAGTTTTGACAAAAAAGAGGATTTGGGGTAAACTCAACTATGCCAGGGGGGTGGGGGGTACGGAAGTTCATTGACTGGCTAACAGTCAACAAGCTAAAGCGTATAAAAAACAAGAAGCACAATTTTGCATTAATTTTCTAAATTCATTTTTAAGTGGGAGTTGACGGACGGCGAAAAGGTAACATTCATTCTTACTCAGTCCCTGACAAACTGCACAAAAGTGCAGAGCTGTTAGCGTTATAAACTTCTAATTTTATGGAGCTTACCCCTGCAGCAAAGGTACCGCGTAAACAGCAATATGCCGAATACCACAGATCAAAAGCTATTTTAAGGGGGTTGGGGGTGGGGGGGTGGTTCTGTTTATTTATGATTATGTTGTCTTGGCCTGTATATGAAATCTCAAAGGGGTAAAAAGCAAACAGCTTATTTTGCAAAGGCGTAAAACACGTTGAGAGGAGCAGGCTGTAATGCACCTCCTGCTTTCTACTCCCAATCAAGCCAAAATCAAAACAGACAAGGATGCAGATGGGCTGCTTTTCCCCAGAGAGTTGGCACTGAAAGTACTGAAGAAGAGCTGCTAATCTAATATAGTACAGTTATTTTGAGCATGTAGTAATGCAGTTCCGAAATCTGTGTGTGCGCGCGCGGTTGTGTGTGTGTGTGTGTGTGTAGGCATGCGTGTGTGTTTGGATAACTGCTGACAGTCAGATGAAAAAACCCTTGATAGACTGGCTTTAGCTTTAAAAGGCTCTGAGCGTGTCCTAACTGAAGGAGTCCATTAGCCCACACAAAACATTTTTTGTATCAACAAAAGCTTTGTTTGTCGATGACTCGCTACTGCACTAAAATGAACCGTGCAGGCTACCGCATTCTGCGTCAATAATCCGGCAAAATCTCACGAGGACCGTCACGTGGCAGAATAATGTCAAAAAGGGTTTCGAAAAAATATAGGCAATCCAGTCTTTTTTTCCCTCTCCTTCAGATAGCATCACATGAATCACAGGTGATTTGATTGGCTGGCATATCCAAGCAAAGGTGACCTTACAATCTGCTATTTCATGAAAGGTTAACAGCAACACTTGTGCAGCTCCCAAGAGAATATCAATACCATAACTTTTGCATTCAATTTCTGTTTGTTGTGCTCCACCGTCAACAATCTCTCTGCACTTTGTCTACTTAACTGGAGCGTTTCACATTACTACAGCATATCCAGTTGCAGTCAATATTCGCACTTGTCCATCTTGATTGAACTCCTGATATTTACTATTAAAATCACAATCTAACAAATAAATAAATGGGGGCATGGGGTCCTTGCCATGCTTATTTAGGCTGGTTTAAAAAGGAAATATTGCTTTCCAAGTTTCAATCCGAAAGCATCAAGTGTTCCCCAAATGGAATCACATCAAGTATAAAGGTAATAGCAAGGAAATATAGCTGCAGCGTATTTCTACTCTGTTCATACGATGTTCAGCCAGGATGTTCAAAGGGGCACAAACCATGGGCTTTATTTCAAAAACTATTTTCAGCAATTGCCTTCAGGAAGTGTCCGAAACTCGTCAATAAAGGCATAGACAGAGTTTGCGCTCATTTAATTGTGCAGGTAATGTTGCAACATCTTATCAATTGTCTCACAGACACAAGATAATCCCCCGTTAGTAGAAAACCAGTAAGCAGTAAATAAAAGAATTAGGGTGATGCAAGTAGAGAGGCACTCCAGGGAAAGTTTGTGTCAAAAACCACCCTGTGCGTGAAAGGGAAATATTGGGTCATAAAGGCTTTATACAGCATGTGTAATGCCTTCATAAATGAGACATAATGTCTTCATAAATCTTGCAAATTTAATGTTTTGTAAAGTGTGAAATAACACATCCGTATTCAGCAAATGATGCCAGATGTGATGTAACTGACAATGTCACTTAGCTAGCGACTAAATGCCGTGAAGGCTTTCATTGTCAGCGAAGTGACATTGTCACTGTCACCTCTGGCATTACATGCTGAATAAAGATGTTATTTCACCCTTTACTAAGCATGACATTTACAAATGCATGATTCATGAAGACATTATATCTAATTTATGCAGGCATTATGCATGCTGTATAAAGCCTTTACGAGCAACACTTCATCTAAAGTGTGACCAAATATTGCTTTCAACTTCATAACTGAGCTCTTCAATTTACCATTACTTGCAAGGAATCAAGGATATCTCAGAAAAGAGGTGAATTGATTTTGCACACAGCAATTATTTAGCGAGTGAATTTTACTACTCGGCAAATTTTTCTCCTGGGAATAGCGAGACAGCGCCAAATGGTTGGGAGATATAAGGGGAATTTGGGCAAACGCATAACATAGCGGGCTGGCTTATACTGTTTCAGTGCGTCCCAGATTTCCATATCCAGGTTCATGGGATAAGTTAAAGTTTTCATGCTTCAGCAACTGACAGAAGGTGAGCGAAGCTCTGTGGCGTTGTCGCGGTAACACGATGGAGATGATTGTTCAACACATAAAAAAAGATTCCTGTCACAGCACTCATGTAATGGTGTAGGAATAAAATTAATAGCAATGAATGGATCTTGAAACAATGTGCAGTGGTGTGCACTCTCTGATGATATGAGCGATGGGAAATGTAATCCCACTGCATAATCTGACGCAGCCCAGAAAGGATAATAGTCATAACAGAAGTGAGGGCATTTTCCTTTGTGCGTAACAATGGACAAAAACAGGAAATAATTTTCAGGATTAAGATGGAAAGTTATGAACAAGCAGGGGAATCCAGAGCGAAAAACAAGAGCGCTTGTCTGACTGGCTCATCTTACGGTATCATGACTTCAAATGAGGTCCCTTTGATGCATCCCCAAAAATGTACCTCATTATTTATCATGTTGCCCTAACAATAGGCTGTGATGTAGGGCTGTTTAACACACTGTCAAAGAGAAAACATTTAAAACACAAATGCCTGGCGGGCAGCCCAGGCGTCTGGGGACAAACTCATATTTCAAGCGGCTACATAAACATGATGTGGTTCACAGTCGGAGGGCAGCAGTTGACAGACTGCACTTGTTGCTGAGTTCCCTCCATAAACCACAGTGTAAATCACTGAAGTTGGTTTGGCCCATGAAACGTGACAGATGAGGGCGAGGTCATTGGAAATTTACAGCCATAAACTCGGGCATCAAAATTCGATAGATGTAAAATCCTGAGTCTCTACGCACACATTCGACGAAGCGCTCTGCATTCCATTGACCTCATCACAACTGCGCATGCCTTCAAGATAGTAAAAAGGGGCTCAAAAATGCTAATTTAGAGGGGGGTCCCACTGTTGGGGGAAAGGTGCTCATTTTAATCCCTTCAGCTGTGATATAAGGGGGTGGTGTATGAGGTCAGGCATAGGCTTTTCCCAAAAACAAACAAGCATTTAGAAGTCATGTTCATGGTGAAGTCTGGCAGAGGTTAACACACATTAAAGTCCTCATTCATCCGCAAACGTTTGGGAGGCTTTCCAACGACTTTCTGACGGAGTGGGAAATCGGGGGTGAGGTGTTGTGTTCCAGGAGCTGGGAAGGAAGCATCAGTGTAGCACAGGCATCTTTCAGCCATTTTTGGCAACACCGCCACTGCACTTTCAAAGCACCCTCCCACCCCAACACCCCCGCCCCCAGACCCGCAGAGAACATAAAGCTCAAAGCTCACATCCTGATCATCATGAATGGTTTGGGGCTGGGAATGAAAGCCCAGTTTTGAAACAAAAAATGCAGAGATAATTCAGCATCTGATGTTATACTGCATGTGTGTCAGTAAAGTCTTCGAAATAAAGGGATGACACTGCAGTTTACACAACAAATCTTACAAATGCAGCAAAAAGCTACAAATTTGTGAAATTTGTGCACTAATTATAATCCTTGTCAAGCAAAAAAAAAATAAAATAAAAAACAGATAAATTATGTATTGCTGGGCAGGAGACTATTTTCTCATGGATACATGTCCTGCGTTACGTGATTGAATGGATTTGGGCTCTTTTCTTGCCTTTTTTCTCTGAGTGCAGTGAATACATATGTGCATTGCAGGAGCAGATTTAACACTGAACATTGACCAGTGTACCTGTGTGTTACAGTATATGGTATTTTGCACCAAATGTGGTGGAACGTAACTGCAAGACCAAGTGACAAGATTTTGTGTGTTTTTCGCAGAGACATTGATGTTCAAGCCCTTTTCCTTTTTATCAAGTCTTTGAGGCTCGCAGTGCCTCTGCTGGTGCCATGTAATGCAAGGACAAAGTAGCCATAGCGTACAGGCCAATTTTACTTCATTAAAAGTGACATTTTATGCACAACCTTTACTGTTGATCTGTGACCACCTCACAGTTATATGAGAGTTAAGCAAATACACAAGTCATTCTGTTCAGGGTTTAGATAAACTCAAATCATACTGCAGTTAAACAGCATAAAAAAAACTCTAACAATATTTTACAAATATTATATACGTACATCCATGTCAGTTTGATATTTATGATATTTTGTTATTTTGTATGCTGTTGCCAACTTAATACACATCAGCAAATGTTTTATTCTGGGGGATTTTAACGACATAATAAGTGTCACTGCTGCCTGATATGTGATCTGCCAAATGACCTTGCATTGTACCCTATTCTCTTGGCCCTTGTCTTTATGGCAGAGGTAGGTCTATGATACTGAAATAAAGTTAGTTTTAGTTGCACTTGCCAGAACAACGACATTATGCAGGTGACCACGGATACATTCCACTTCTACTTTTTCTCCTGAGTGTATGTGTCATTCATATGAGGGCAATGTTATTTTTTGTAGGACATTTTCATGGATACACCTTGCAGCAAGAACAACTATAATAAATACATTTCTGCGGGCACTCTCGAGATCTGGGGAGATGGATGTATAAGAATGAAGACAGATGGATGTATTGAGAGTTCCAGAGTAGAAACTGTACACGTGCACTTTTTCTGGAAGTTTCTGGCTTCTTACTGCTCTATAACCATCTAATTGTACAATGTTTCTCCCTGGTGAAAATATTATGTCATCCTTGTTTGCAAAACTGGAGAGGGAAAAGTCACGGTGCTGCATCAGCTAAAGGCCCGTTTCCACCGCAGGAACTTCAGGGTAATTTTACAGGGCCGGGGCCGTTGTTGCGTGTCTCCACCGCTGGAACCGCCCCCGATGGACAGAGTACCGGAACTACTACAGGAGCTAAAAAAGTCCCTGCCTCAGAGTAGGTACTCCGAACGACCCCGAAAAAAACTCCTGGGTGGGGCTTGGGGTTTACTTGGCGCTGATTGGATTTACTCAGGGGTGGGATGTAATGTCCACAGAAAGCGACAAAATAGCCGGCATTTTTAAAACTCAGCAGACGACGAGGGGTCGCATGTTTAAAAGGAGTTCTCCCACTCGGCCCTCGGCGGAGACACGGCAGTTGAGAGGCCGAGAGAGAGGACGTTCCTGTCGTAGTTCCTGCCCCCCAAATACAATCAGGAACTTTTTTGGTGGAAACGGGCCTGATTATTCTACTTTGAGAGGTACTAAAGATCAATGTCTTAAACAGAAATGTGGACTATTGAGAAAATAAGAGTAGCCAAGTGGAAAATACTGTTTCCACAAAAAACCACCTGATGGCACTTTGCCCTTTTGGGGGTCCCTAGAGTGAGATGTGCGCTTGACCAACTATTGTAGGTTGGATACGGAAGTGGAACGTGTTTTGCAAGCATTGCAGCAGTTCCACATGTGTCGGTGCTTCATATTTTCAGTGGGGTAAATATGTCTAAAATAATGCCTCTGTGCAAAAATATCAACAGATGTACATGATTGTATAGAGACTTAAACTAGAATGTTTGTTGCGGATGGTAATGCAGATGCTCAGATGTTTGCCGAGTGCCTGTTTGTTTAAAGGAAGCGCGGCCATGTTAACGTATTCCAGAAACATGCAAGTTTAGCTTATAGGACGTGTTTTATTAGCGACTGTATTCGGAATGTAATCAGTGCAGATTGTTCTGAGAAAACGTTAATTTTCATCAATTGCAGTGTGAAGATGACGGCTGGTCGCCGAACATGCCTATGATTTAGCAACGATAAAGTTGTGTGAGTATCTTGGAAAAGATTTCATTTTTATGGGATAAAAAGGAAAATGTATGTATGTTCGTTTAATTGATTGCATGTGGTTATATTTTGTTTCCATAGGATGCTACCACTACAGTTATTCATGCATGCTTTTATATACGCTTCTATATACGCTTTTATGTACGCATTTTTTTAATTTGTACTCAGTTACTTGTGCTTCAGCTATTTCTGCCCAGTTACTTTGCCTACAGTTACCTATATACTTAAATTTCTGAATGAAGTATTTCTTGGGGATACTTTAAGCTAGTTTAAGAAAGCTTGAATTGCTCCAATAACCAGATCAGATCAGTAATTCATCGGTTATAAGGGCATTTCTCACGAATGGATAAGTTGCACTTTTTTAGAAGTAGACCTTATGTCTGTGACGGATTTATTTTGACTGTGATCCTGTGTTAGTTTTAAATAAATAATCAATATTACGTTTCTTTCATTATTTTCGTAAATATATTTTCATTTATTTATTTATTTTTGAATATGAAACCAGGGATGTAGATGAAAGAAATGGAGGCCATTGAATAATTTTTATCCAAGTTTTGGATCCTGGACCAGTTTTGCAATGACAGAACACGTCAAACAACAACGCTAAAGGCTAGAATCTAACCTGAGAGCACTCTTTCTAAACTCTCAAACAGCAGTCATGCACAAACTCCAAATTAACAACTGATTAACTGCTCCGTCGTCTCAGCGTTACTCCACTACTCTACTGTCTCCCTCAGTTACATATTTGTACTTTTTTTCATATTGATTGCATGGCATGATCACGTGCACCACCATGATTTTGGGCCCTCAATACTGTGGTATTTTAGTGGAAACTGGAATGTGTTGTGAACAGAAGGATTCAGGGGCTGTGAATTCGGTTTACTTCCAGAATCAGAGGGGTCAACCAAAGAGGGAAATCACTCACCCAGACACAGTGGAGGAAAAACAATAAAAACTAAGTTGTGACCCGACAGAAGAGGCCCCTCCCCCAAATCAGCAGACCTTGTTTAAAGGAGAAGTACCGTTTTTACAGTTTTGACATTATTTGTGGCATAAAATACAATCATTTAGTTACCCATATAACTTCTATGTTACGAGAAGTCTTTGGAAGATGTTTACATCCACAGAGAGCTGCGTATATCTGTATAATGGAGTGAACGGGGCACCGAGAGCGCAGCCTCTAATGCCGCGTTATCTGTGGCGAAACTCATTCATTTCACCAATATTGTGTGATGATTCGCTAGTGTTGTTCCCCTTGAGTCCGGGGTTGCCTGTTTCGTCATCTGGAGTCTGTGGCTGGACCTACCAACCTCTGGACTGGACGTTGTCAGAGTTGCCAAGTCCGCTAATAATACGTTACTTTGGGCTTCTTTTTTCCTAAAGTCGCTTTAAAAAATTATGAGTCGCGGGTTGTAGTTTTTTTGGGCTTATTTTTAAAAATATGGCTGCTTGTTAGAGGAGTGTAACAAGGGACCTAATTGCTTTCAGTTTATGGTTGCCATTTCCCCCGACTCATTGATTCACGAATAACGTGGCACCTATAATGTCTATGAAGGTGTCCCATTAGATTGATTGAGCGTATGTCTGCTGTCAGCCTCTGCCTTCTCATAAGATTACCGAGGGATTACTACCTGTATAGGATTTGCTTGCAGTACTTTTCTTTTAATCAGGTGGTAAAACATGATGGCTCGTTACATTATGATCAGCGTGAGATTAAATATACTGACCAAAAAAAGAAATGCAATTTTCTATTTCTTGATTTCATCGAGTGTAACTGTTATTAATCAACACTTTATTGGTATCAAATGAAAGAGGGAATCTCAGACAATCGATATAACAGAAAATCGGGTTGGAATATCGCCATGTTGGCTTTTATTTAACAAGGTGAAGTTCAACTTTACGAACCACAAATTACACTAACAGTATCTTGTATGTCCCTCGTTAGCGTCGCACACGGCGATACACCTGCGTTTCATAGACATCAACAGACGTCTGATTGTTGCTTAAGGAACGCTGCTCCATTCTTTGGTCAGTGCTTGTCTTAGCTGACATACTGGAGCTGGCAGTGGTTGACGTCTCTGGATCATTCTATTCTGAATGTCCCACAAGTGTTCTAATGGTGAAAGATCTGGAGAAAACTCTAGCCAGGGAAGGATTTACATGTTTTCAGCTCAAAGAAACTCCATACAGAGACCTGCTACGTGCAGACGTGTGTTATCCTGTTGGAAAGTCAGTCGGTGATGTCAAACAAAAGGAAGGACGACTGGACGGAGAATTTCATCGCTGTAAGGGACAGTTTCCTTCAACGAAATATAGGTTGGTTTGGTGTGCAGCAGAGGGTGGGTCTGATACAACAGTCAGACGCTGGATTCGTAACACTAGGTCTACTGGATCTGGGGCGATCAACCGTGTGTCCAGTGGCATTAAACCTGATCCCGAGGCGATTAATCGCGCTTTCTCATTGAACTTCCGTTAGTCGTAGCATTATAACCAGTCGGATTTTCACTCATTTTCAGAAGGACTTTGTAGGCCACGGTGTTTACGAGGAATTCAAAATAAAAATGGGAGCGTTAGGACAATCGTAACATTCGAACCAAAGCACTGCCAGTGTTTGGTTCCGAATGAGTGGCGGCTGCAGAATACGTGCTGTGACCGCAAAAACTTATATGGTCGAAGTACTTACCTCCAAAAATACCTGAGAGCAAAACCATCTTTCTCAATGGGTTTGTAGAAATTTGGCACCGGATTACGTAATTGCGTTTCTTTTTTTAGTCAGTATCATTTTGTTCCTTAAATTGAGTGCAACAGTTTCTGAATCTGTTTTGTATTTATTATTCTGCTTTTTGTGTTTGTATTTATTATTTACGATGTGCATTGTCTAGTTTAGTGTTTAATTGAGTTGGTTTCGTCTTTCTCTCTGCGCCTCCCGTCTTCACCCCCTCATCTGCACCTCCCTTTGCTCACTGCTTTATTGATTAATCGTTTCTCCATCTGTAGCCACACCTCCCTGCCGCTCACCTTCCCTGCACAACTGCAGCTGTTTGATTAGCTCCTCTGATCTCCCTTTATATACCCCATTCTGCCTTTAAGAATGTGGTCGCCAGGTTTCCCGGTGAGCAGGTCCTATTTCTCCTGAGTCTTTGGTTACTGTTCTGGCTTGTTCTTTTTAGTTTATGATCCTTGCTTTGCTTATTGTGTATGATTGCACACCCGTGTTTGATTTCTGGTCTGTCATTTTGGATTTCAGATTAGTTTTATGATTTGACTTTGACGTAACTCCTCCCCAGGTTTGGTTATTTGAACTGTCTCATGATCATGACTCTGGACATAGAGATCAACGCTCATTTTTAGACCCTGCCTGTCCGACTTCATCTTTCGATAAAGTCACTGAACTGAATTCAAGTTCTGTCTCTACTCCTTGTCAGAAATACACACCAGGAATTTATGATCAATTAGCCTCTGCTGTACTGTTATGGGTTGATGGCTGAGCCACATTATGTGGAGAAAATATATATATTTTTTTACTTTCTGAAAAAGTCAATTTACACTCCGCAGTAATGAATTTATGCGATATTGTGATGTATTCATTATGCACGATTGGCTTTTCATATGATTTATCATTTAAAAATGTTTATTGAAATGACTGGTAGGACATCCGTCAAGTTATGAGTTGGCAGGGCATTTACCTTTCTTTAACAACACCTGATGTCTGACACTTTCTTAGTTTTTCACTGAAAATAATAATTTCATTTGAAGTGAGTGTATAAAGCTGCTGGAACATTTCAAGTAACCTTCTCCTGAAGATGAACTCCTCTGTTGACTCATTTCTTAAATGTTGAGATCTATATTTTTTGCACTTCATGCTACCTCATACAAATACAAAAACGCCGTTAGTATTCTGCTGCTTACAGTCCCCCCTGATCATTATATGAGGTAACAGGTTGAATAATAAAACGTTTTTGCCGCTGGCAAGTCAGGCTTCATGAAAGGGTGTCCCTACGGGGTATACGAAAGAACTACAGTAATTTCAATGAGAAGCACCCATGCCTGCAGACACTGAAGAATTATAATCCTGTTCAACACTGTAAAAAAAAAACCTTGACACTGGATGACGCGCCAGAATGAGGCAGAAGAGTGGCTTCTCTGCCCATTCAGCCTCGAGCACTAGACCACTTCAGAGGCCATTCAGGTTGAAAAAGCCCCATCTCCTTCAAGACCTCAAAGCAGAGGTACTCTGTGAGGCAGTAAGCTAAGTGCAGCAGGTCTTACCAACAGAACAGCCAACAGCAGCCAACCAACAGAAATTAAGAGGCGGAGTCAGCTGAGCGCAATAGGTCATGCAGCAACCATATTGATTTCTGCGGAGGCTGAGCCAGGTAAACACGCAAAGCCATTCCACTGCCCAGACACAGTATACTACCTTACAAAAACTGAATTTGGTGCTTCAAAATTCAACATGAATGCCAAACGTGCGAATGCTTGTGAACTATGAAAATAATTTCACTTCTGAGAAAGATAAGGAAAATTGTGACCTAAGTCAAAGGCATTGTTCTCACTCGAAATTAGTTATCCAATTTTGGGATTTCACTGGAGCTATTGAGCAAACGAAAATTCTCATTTTTACGGGAATGTCCCAATCACATAAAAATATCTAGTTCATATGCAATTAATTTCAATTTTGCCATTATTGTACCTCTTCCAGGAGGTAATATGTTTTCCGTGCTGCTTTTTGTAGTTTGTTTGTTCATTCACTTGTTAATTTGCCAGTTATATCTCAAAAAATATCTCAAAAAGTAATTAATGGATGTCAATTAAATTTTGTGTTTTGATACTGTAATAAGGAGGGAGTGATTCAATTTTGGTGACAATCTGACTCATTTTTGATCCAAAATCTGAAAGCATTTCTATATGCATGAAGACGGCACTGTCAAGACTTGTGGAACGCTCACGTTGAATCATAATCCCTCCGCTGACAAATTCCAAAACGGCTGAAGTAATGCACTCTGCTGTTTTGTCTTGTACTGTGTAGCAGGGCCCCACTGCAAATGAGGCCTCGGTCTCAGTTGGGCTTCCCAGCATAAATGAAGGATTTGAACGGTATTGAATTTTGCCACATGTTAATGTTAAATACGTGTTAAATGTATAATTGATAGGCAGATGTCAAACAACATTATTTCAGAAGGGGTTTTGAAGCTGCGGAGTCACATTAATGGAGACGCTTCAAATACCAAATGGGTTCAGTGAAGACAGAAAGCCACACGACACAAACTAAAAGACTAAGGTGACCTGACTCTTTGGTTTTTTTTTTGGGTCGGGGGATGGGGGGAGGGGGTACAGATCAAGACAAAAACATACGGTATGACCTGTGGCAATGGTAAACCTGCACAGGAGTACGAGCCTTCATACGTCACTATGGTTAGACATACCCTCACTGTTGTCACTTTTCAGTTGTCTCAGTCTCAGTGCTATGCTCTGAACAGCAGAGAAATCCCATAAATACACCAACATAAAAAAGCTCACGGGCTGCTTCAATTTTCTACGAGGCCGTAGCGGAGTCTGCCCTGACAAGTGTCACGGAAGGAAGGCGTAAATACCTGTTAGGTTAGGAGCAAGAGGAAAACAAACAAAATCACTTAAGGCCAAAACAGGCCGATTAAAGGTGAGTGATGCAGGAGGGCCGGGGCGGACATATGGCAACGCTCTCCACCAGAAACGAAGTCCTCAGAGACTCTGTCAAAAAGCGTATCTGAACACGGAGCTGAAAGAGGGTCTTAGAAGGGAATGGCACCAGACTGTTCTGTATAAATTAACCTTCTAACTGGCTCTAACCAAGAAAAAGGTTTTCTTGATAAAGTTCCCCCGGCAATCTGGAATTAAGACCCCGGCAGTATTGGAAAGATGAATGGAGTTGACAGGTGATGCTCTGAGTGCGTTAGGTCAAGGACTTAATAACTAGGTCAAAGACTGAGAATACATAAGCTTCTCACAATCAAATCACCAGCCTCCAAGGGCTTTTCTGCGGCTTTAAACTTAATAAAAATCCAATTTCATTCAAGAGCCTTTGGTTTTGGAAGAGATTGATGGGGCATTAGGTTATTAACTTGGATATAGTTTCAGCCATGTTGGTGTTCAAGATTTCACATTGGACCTGAGACAAACATATTGAAAGCGAGCCGACGGCGGCACAGCGACTGCAGTAATAATATACTCTGTTGCATTGCGTGTAAACCTGTGAATTTATGGCAATCCGTGTTTTATGAAACCTTTGTTTGAGCCAGCATTGCACTGCAAAGAGGTCTGGAAAACAGAATCCTTCACACCTTGAGCAGATTGTGATGAAAGGTAGGTGGAATTGTCGAACTTGATATTTTTCCCATTGCATTAGCTACATTACACCTTATATTAGGAAGGAACTTCAAAGTGATGTACAATCAGTGCAAACACACCGTGTTATGTCAAGTAAAACAGAGAGTTTGCGTCCAATAAGAACCATATGTTCTCTGTTAGGGTCGCGCTCTCACACTTTAGCTGCACTGGGGTACCAAATGCAAACAGGTCAAGTTATATGCAAAGTAGCAGCTATTCATGGGCATGAGTCATGAGTATCAGACTACTTTAGACAGCAGAACTAGGGCAAAGCCAATGAAATGAAATGAATTCTGACGGTAGAAGTCGGGCAGCAATACAAGAGATGGTAAAATAACTGCAGTGTCTTTCATTATTGCAATAATGGGTTACTGAGGCTGAAAAATCATTGCGTAGGTTACGTCATACTCGAGAAGTGTGGCTTGAGCTACCGTGGTTTATAGTGTAATCATTAAGATGGTAGAATTGTTGTTCATCTACCTCCATTTGATACTACTCCGTTCTTGGCTGTTACGCTGTGCATCACCTGGAACTGACCTGAACAGTAAAGTGGTTCCAGCAATGAAGTGACTCCAATCCAATTCGCTGGAAAAACCCTGCAGACTTGAGAAGACTGATTAATCCTTCAAACTCCCAGTTTCAGCCTAATACAAGCACTGCACATAATGGACATAAACAAAGAAACTACATAGCCCTTAATTTTAAAGTGTGACCTGATAGATCTGGCTTGACATTTTTGAATGGGATTTTTAAATGGGGTTGCAATATAATGTTAAGATGTACGCCGAGCACCTTGCCTGGAAGGCAGCTTGAAAAAAAGACAAATTACATGTGTTTTCAGTTAAAACACCATAATATCTTGACTTCAACTTATGATATGTTTTTAAATGGATAGAAAGATGGATAGAAACATTCACAGTTGTTAAAAATAGAGAAGTCAACAGAGAGCAAAGCTCTCTTTTTCATTGGCTCCCTCAGAATGCAATTTAATAAATATAAAGTTCCATTCACATTAATAAACCAGAAATCAATTGATCTGCCCATTATGGATTCTTCATTGTGAACGCTTTTATTGTGGCCTTAAAAGCTACACTAAGCAATATTTCATGCATCTTTTATCAGTCAAATGACTGTTGCAATGTGACAGTAATTTATATGTTACTTTTCACTATACAGTTTACAGGCAGCTTGGTGCAGCTGCCTGTTCTGTGTTCAGCAATAAGGCCCTTCGTGGACCCTCACGCTACCCCTCTCCCCTCTCTAAAAGCTGCCATGTGGATGGGCCTGGTTTCGCAGGATGTAGCAGTGCTCGCAGCAGTGCCCAGAGAGCACATCCATGGGTAATCATGAATGGTTTAGCTCATATTAAGCATTTATTGGCAAGCACAAAAAAATAAAACTTTCCACGACTCAGACAGATTTAGCCATCAGTGTGTTAGTAAACCTTAGCTGCCGCTAACCTGAGTGTTAGACTACTGATCACTTGCACTGTAACTTAGCTGACTAACTACTGCTAACAAAGGTTCCCTGCCAACTACAGACATAGGTAGGTGGCTAGCAATTATTTCAAAGTGTTAAAATAATGATGCTTGCTGGCTAATACACAGAATTAACAGAATTTGTATTTAATTTTGCTATGGTTAAATGCATACAACCTGAGCTTCATTTGAATGTGGACTCCTGCTTGTTGGCATCTGCATTCGTGTCTTGTAGTTATTAATGCGACTGAATGTGGATGCTATCACAGAGCCGTTAGCAAGCAAATGTTCCCATGCAGAACTGGCAAATGCTGCTCCAATAGGCACCAACGACATATTCTGAAAATGAGAGATTGATCGGAGTGGCTAAGTATGTTAGTATGGGCTAGTTTTATCTCTAAAGTTAGAGAAATTAGGCAAACTAGACAGGATGATTTTGCATGTAAGAATACAGCTGAGCTGTGTTTGGGTAGGATGACTATTTTTCTTCCAAGAATGTATTTTGTATTTTGCAATGTTTAGGCATTATTGTGGACATACGAGTTTTTATTTCTTTTCAAATTTGGAGATACGAGGTTTTATCAGCAGGCTGACTATATATACAGTTTTGTTCTCATTCACCCTTTTTAGAGGCCACTCAGGGCTGCACCATTAGTCTCTTCCACCCGAAAATTTCAGTGCTTTGCCATCGGAGGTATCAGGGCTCTTCAGTAACCTCTTATGTAGTCACAATGCAATAATAATCAATGAGTCCGGTCGTATGGGTGTAGCCCCCAAGTACCTGCTTGGTCCCTTTTCACATTTTGTTGAAAATATCACACTTTTCAGCATGAAATTGTGCTTTATTTTGCCAATTATCTTCCCATGGCAGCCAAAATCGATTGGTGTCGTGACCCAACCATAACCTTTGCCCATACTAAATATCAATGGAATCGGTTGAAATTAGTGGCCGGTAGAACGTCCACAAGAAAATCTCTTCAAATGCGGCAGCGGAGAGAAGATGCTTCCCAATTTGACTGTATTCTTTTTAACACAAAAAAGGTTTTAATAAGTTAAAATAAATTTCTCTTCCAGGAAAATGCTAAAACAAGAGATTGAATTCAGAGTAAATTTAATTATTTGTATTATTGGCATCATTACAATATCACTTGAATTGCATTTACATTACCAGTGCAGCCAATTGGTAATATCTTTTTCATTTCTTAATAATTTCTTAATCCTTAAAGGCTTACATATTTGTCTTGATTATTCAGTAAATAAATTGTTTGGTTTTTAATCAGGTGATCTTCAATGGGAACAGCTTGAGAGCAATTATGCATATAATGGTGAGACACTCAACTCAGACTGCATGCCACAGACAGTCTATCAGAAAACCTGGGGTCATTTTGGTTGAAGAGGTTAAAGAGACCTCTCTCTGAAGTGCCCTGGATATGACTGATACATTTGTGTTTGATCCCAAGTGCACTTAATGTATATCATGTTCCAATTTTCCAACTTAGCTCAGAGCAGCCAATCAGATCAAAAAAAGTAAAACACAGGGGGGAAAAACTGAATTCAAAAGCAGCTCAGCTGACTTCCATAGATGGATGATTCCATAATGAGGTGCTGTCAGAATGACATATATGACTGTCGCATGCTGGCGTTACCGAACTAAACAAAAGACAAATTCCACATAATTTCCAGATGACAGGTTCTCTGCTCTCCAGACAAGTGGCTATTTACCTGCAGACAGATTAGGAATAGCATGAAGAATAATGTTTCCGTCCTTCTAATGCAATGAGGCTTCCTGCCTTTGCTGAAATGCAGAGTGTTTGCTGAAATGCAGAGTGTAAGGGTTTATTTCAGTCTTTCTTTCTTTTTTCTATAACCAAATGGCAATCAACTGTAGAAGCGCAGGGTAACTTGTCATATGGAATGAGATTTCAATGGAATGGGGTTGCTCACTTTATTGAAATGAAGGCTTCACATAATGAATTTCATACTTCACACTCAGGATGTTGACAATGGAGGATCTCATTTCATGTTATTCATAATTAATATTTTAACACTTTTTAATCAAGGGCACATAAGTAATTTAACCGGCCACCAGTGAACAAACAAGGATTTGTTGAAGTAAGAGCCCAGTGTCATAGCACAACTGAGATTTATGAATATGAAAAGCAAGAATAGCTTGTAATATAATTTCACTGAGAAGCTTTTGTCTCCCTCTCCTCGTGAGCCTGGGCACAGATGCTCTGTTTCAGGTGCATTTGACTTTTAAAAGAACAGCCACGGCTGGCATGCAAGTGCAGTGAAACAACCCGCACTGATGATTTTACGTTTTCATTTTGGCTTATCTCCTGTCACAGCAGGCCACGGGAGTGTTGGAACAAAGTGCCGCACAGACATTTCGGGTCGCCTCAGTCCTGATGTAATGGTGCTGCTGGCTGTCGATGTGCGGCGCACTGATTGAAATTGTGGTGTCTGAGCACAGTGTGTCACCCTCTGAAGCCTCCCTCACCACCACATTCAAATTTAATGCCCCTCTCTCTGAAAGCTCATTCTGCCACCACTGAGGGGGTAATGTCATTGTTTTATGGTTCCTTTCCGTCTTTTCATTATAGGTGACACGTTTTCCAGTTTGTTAGAGTTTTTCTTCTGTACCCGGGGATGGCAAAGTGAATGTAGTCGTGCACATGACTTCAAGGCAATTACTTTATCTCAACTGATCTCTTGAGGCAATTTGTACTCAAGCAGATTTGTGACTGAGTCATATCATATCTGAAACCACCTGCTGTGTCCTGAACATTTTTACTGTCTACTAAACAAACACCTCTTGCATATCCAAATACAGGCCGTTTCTCTTGAAATGAAGTTTGCAACACTAGATGAAAACAATGCAAAGCCTTTAAAGGTAGTTCACTTACAGTCACCAAATCAAACACAGTGCTGAGAAAAGCTTTTTCCTCCTTCTCTATTTCTTTTATTTTTGCATAATTGTCACACTCAAATGTTTTCAATCAAACCAACTGTATAGCTGAACCAGGAGCAAAATTCGATCATCCACCACTGTTGACTGACTGACATCTATGGTCTTCATGACCTTTTTGTATTCCTGAACTCACCAATGAAGAATAAATCAGAAAGTTGCGTTGGCTCTTTGTATTTCATATTGAAAGGTAACAGCAACCAATTCCAAGTGAAAATATAACTCTTGAAGTCAACAGTTGACCTTTAATGAGTTTGCTTTTAAATTAGAACAGCTGAAAATAAAACATACCTGGGCATGGCATTGCTGAGCATCCAAATGCCATGCCCAGGTATGTTTTATTTTCAGCTGTTCTAATTTAACCCTAACCCTAACCCTACACGACCACTCAATTTTTGTTTTGTTCACCCTCAAACTGAAGCAGAGTGTCTTCAGCTGACTGAATACCACCAAATTAATTTTGAAGATATTATGGACTCACCTCGACCACCACCACTGCAGAGCCGCCAGGTCGAGGCAATAACTTTAACAGCTAAATTGAAATCTTTTAAAATTTAGTTTGGACTTTCCTAATAGCTTGTAGGAGAATCCTATCAATTTTGTGTCCGTTCATAATGACTCTTAATGCTATCAATTCGCAAATTTATGTCAATGCTTGTTTGACAAAAATCTCAACAATTGTATTGTCAAAAATGACTTCATGACGCATCAAGGACTGGGGAATCATGAAAATAATCTAATATATCTAGCATATATATTTAGCCGATTGGCATATTTGTCCATTTGGCAAGAACATGCGCAACAAAAATTATTATAAAAAATGATTCAAAAACCATAGGCTACTAGTCTTCTGCCACTCTACATAGAAGACCCATAGAGAATGCTCTCCAGAGAATTTTAATCATACAATTTTTGTCAAAAAAACAAGTCTGAAGGAAAATCAATTTCCAGGAAACAGGACGTCTTTAAATAATCTTGAATATGAAAACAGCAGATTTTACCCATATGTGCAACTTCCGTATTTGACAGTTTACCCCTACTAAATTTCTAAACAGTCCTTTTTCATAATTTCAGCCTCAAGTTTTTCAAGCCCGAGTTCCAATAAAACTGCCATCTGTTATTTACAAATGTGATAAAATCTTTTCTTTTTTTGTGCTAAACAGCACGGAAGAAATTCATCTTCCATCAGCCGGGGACTTTTGAAAAGTCATTTCATTCAGCAGTAAAAACTTGTAAACAGTATTCACACTCCATGTTCCTGTTTGGCACTGTAGAATGGTATCATCTCTCAAAAGCACATAACATTTATGCACTAAAGTTTCTTTTGCAAACCAAATGCACTGAATTTAAGGAAAACTAAAACATTTATTTATTCTTTCATTAACCCTTAGGGCGCTAAATGCAGCTAGATATCAAAATCAAAGCCGCTTCAGCGAGAGCAAGCAGGTTTCAGGCCAGGGCCGTCAACAGTGGACCACATTGTATCTACACCACAAAAACATCTGTATTTTATTGATTATAAGAAGGCGTTCGATCTAATTGAGCGAAGTTCACTATGGAGCAAACTAACTGCTTCATATATTAATGGCAGAATTCTTACAGTTGTGTATCCATATCAAACTGCTGTCATGTGTGGCAGGGCAGAATGAGAGCAGAACTGTTTGATTGTAATACAGGTGTCAGACAGGTGAAAATCTGTCCCCCTGCTCTTTGTAATTTTCCTCTATGACTCTGAATACTCAATCAGCAGACATTATAGAGGCCTGTCATTCCTGGCTGACAGATTCAGAATATATTTAAGAGACAACGACACAGATATTTTTCCCAGGCTTTTTGTTCTCCTTTACGCTGATGACACGGGAGTCTCGGCCGAATCAGACGCAGAGCTTCAGAAGCTCTGGACGCAGGAGAGGGGTTTGGTATTGATTGGAAGCGAACTGTGATGGTGATTTTCTCAAGAGGTAAGGTTAGGAAACACTGTGATTTTAAGTTTGGTAATACTGTGTTGGAGGTAGTAGATGATCATATATATTTTGGTGTAACATTTAATTATAATAATAGTTTTAAAAAAGCCATCAAGAGGCAGGTAGAACAGACCAGAAAGGCACTTTTCAGTATGTTAACTAAAGCTAGAAATGTGGGTCTTTCCATTGAAATCCAGCTGGAGTTGTTTGATCAGCTGGTTTTACCGATCTTTTTGTACGGCTCAGAGGTGTAGGGATATGAGGGCATCTCACAAACCGAGGCCTTTCCGCATCAAATTCCTGAAAAGGTTGCTTAAGGTAAATAAAAATACTGCCAACTGTGTAGTTTGTGGTGAAGTCGGTTGATTCTAGCTGACAAAAAAGGTTAAACGCAGGATGATTGGGTTTTGGTGTAGACTGTTAAATGGTAGCCAAAATGACTCATTCCTTGTGCGTAGGTTATTAAAGACATAACATGAGAAAGGAGATTTCAAATCTCACTGGATTGTAAAGCTAAAGCAGGTATTAGATAATACAGGATTTTCCCACCTGTGGAACTCTACCGGTGTGCTAAATTACAAGCATCTCAAAGCTGCAATTGAACAGAGGTTATCTCAGCTTCGGCAGAGTTGGCCACCTGGAGTCTTTGTAAGAACTACAGGATATTTAAACACACACTTCAACTTGAAAGCCATCTTCACAGCTTAGATGGCCACACATGGTGCTATTTATCAAAATTCAGATGTGGTGCCAGTGGAATCCCAGTAGTTATAGGTAGACACCAAAGTATTGATTATGCTGGTCGATTGCGTACACTCTGTAATCCAGGAAAACTTGGTCAGGAGTTTCACTGCCTTTTTGAATGTAGTCATTTTAGTGCCAGAAGGAATAAATACTACCTGCAGACATCAGGTCGAGACCCAGTGTGTACAAGATGGACGTGCTGTTTAATTCGAAAGACATTCTTACCAGTTTAATCTTGCAAAATTTTGTAAAGAGATTGTGCTTATATTCAAACGTTCGTAGAATATATTTTTTCACTGTATGTTCTGTGTAAATCGACAAATACTTGACCACCGTGAAGTTGAATGTGCCACTGTAATTTATTGTATATAAGCTGTTTTTCTCTCTTACCCCAAGAGGAGTCTTATGGGAATAATAAACTTCACTTTAAACTTTACTTCACTTCTGTTGAAAACCTGTGGCAACTTTTTTTTTTTTAAAGGGGGTTGCAGATTTACCACGTCAGGTAGTGTGCTCCACATGACAGGGTGTGTACACTTTTTGTCCACTACAAGAAGTTCCCAATAGATGTTTTGGCGAGCAGATTTGTTCATTGAATGCTGAAACACCCTCTGCTTAACCTCTTAAGCCCCAGCCTCTTTTTTAGGTTTCTGTTTGAAAATGACATACCAAAAATGAACAGAGTATATCTCTGTTTGTGTAGCATGAAGTATCAGAGAGGGAGACATGGAAATGTGGAGAGAGGGTCGATTTTCTGACGCTACTCGGATTTTGATATTTGAACATTAATATGCTTGGCGTTTGAGTTCTGCTTGGTGTATGTAAAAATGACTTATATGTGCTTGTAGCGGAGGCGCTACTGTTTCATTTGATGTGTAATATGACTATATTGCTACTTAATTAGCGCGGCGTTGTAGGTATTTTGCTGCGGTGAGTCTCAGGGTCTCCCAATTGGGGGACCCTGGAGTTTAAGAGGTTAAGGAGTAACAAGACAACACACATGAAATCAGTATCTTTGTGTTACAGAGGGATTGAATATTATTAGTAATTCAGGTCCCGTCCTGTGGTCTAATATTTGACGGAGTTACAGTAAAGTGCATTTCCCCATAAAATTTATTTTGTGCAAAATCTTGCTGTCATTTTGATTCTTTGCCTTCATATGACTGCAGTGATACTTGAGAGTCAGCGACAGCTATTGAGTGGTTCTTTATTACCTGGCCCCTCCCCTAGGGGGCCAGGTGAAGCAATGATCATGTCTGTGTGTGTGTCTGTCTGTCACTCTGTCTGTCAGCCCGTGGCTGGGGCCAGGTCTGCTATCTCTGATTGCCTTGTTTAACCACGTATTGATTTTCATACCTACAGAAATATATAATAGGCTGATACCAAAACTCATGGATGATGTATGTGAGGTGATGACATGTCACCTACAGATGACATTTAAAGTGCAACTATTGCGGTCCTTCATTATTTTAATGTCGTATTGTGAATCATTGTTGTTTTTATGCCATTTAAAATGTCTGTGTCAGAAAATAACTTGAAGTCACCTCCAGAAGCACCAAAAACACTGCTCCAGGGCCGACTGAAGCGCCCCAATAGCTTCTGGCCATTTTTTTCATAAATTGGTGATGTCACCAATGGTGATGAATTTTTGCGCCAAACAGATAGTTTGGCCGCCCTTGAATCAAGTGGGTTCTGCACACAAGGGTACACTGGTATTTGTTTCTAAAGCTCATTTACACTCTGGAATCCATTAATGGTAAGGGGCGTGACATTTCCAGACACGCGCAAACAGTGGACCAATCCCAAGAGAGTGATCAAGTTAACCAATAACAGCACCTTGGGGTTTTTGGGAGGGCGGGGCAGGACTTTTAACGGAGCGTTTCACAAAAAGGTATTGCAGAAATGGCCAGGATGAGAAAACTTTTTTTTTCTCTTTTTTTTTACACTGAAGCATTTAAACCTTTTTTTTAGTAGACTTCAAGAATACAAGAATGACCAATGAAAAGTCACATAATAGGTGCACTTTAAGTATTTTATACCACTTCAGTATAAAAGTGTTGAAGTGCATTCCTGTCTGAGTATAAGGTTGGGATTCTCGTGTGATAGTACTGAGATATTTCTGAGAAATCACATTTTCAATTTACTGATTTTTGTTTACCAGCAGCTTTCTTAGTCGTTCCCTAAAATTACGCACCAATCAATTATGGAAATTTACTCTCAAATCCATCGTGTTTGGACAGTCAAGTTACACAATTTTCATTTTGACTCTGTACGCCACCACAACAGATGTGAAATAAATCGATCAAGAAGGATAGAATGTTTTTTTTTCTCCAAAAACACCGAATGAACCATTTTTTTGAGAGAGCCTCCCACATTACCCTTCCCACCCCCGCACCCCTGGGGCATTTTACTGCTCCGGAGCTGAGTTGTCGGTCCTTTCTTTTTAATAATGAATTAAATAGCTGATTTGATCACATATAATGATTTTGCCATTTCTCTGATGGGTTTGTTTTAATTTTTCAGCCTAATCATGGCCTGCTCAACTGCAGTCACAGCTCTTTAGACTTCCCATTGAGAGTTCTCGCTGCAGATTACAAATGCAAATTTAACACTTGAAATCAACTGAAGACCTTTTATCTACTCGCTTGTGAATGAAATAAAGGGAATAACACACATCTGGCCAGCTGTGAACAGCTGAGCGGCCATTTATCCAGTCACTTGAGGTCCCTCAAAAAGAGGGAACTTAAGTACGATAACTCCTACATCGATTACTCAAGTTAGATGTAAATATCCTAGAATTAAAACAGAAATTATGCCCTTTCAGCTCATTCCTGATTGAATTTCATTGCAAACATGCTGTTGTAGACAGATTAAAAAAAAAAAAAACAACAACTACAATTGTTTGCCAACGTACAAACAATTGTAGACCAGACTGTACAGGCAATTTGGGCAGGTCTGGTTTGGTTCACTTGCAGTTTGTCAGCCTGTCCTAGAATACTTTGTATGAGAGACAGCAGTTCACCGTTAGATGTGCCATCAGTCCATTTCAAGGTGCACAAACCATTCACCCACTTACTCATACCAAGAGCATGTGCAATTTAGAGTCTCTAAGTAGCCAAATGTGCATGTGTTATTCCACTGAGGGAGGAAAGCAAGGACTCTAGGGGACGCCCGTGTGGACACAGGGAGAACTACACACAGTGAGACCCAGGTCAGGACTTTCAAATTTGACCTATTTGCTATGCTTATTTAAATTTGAGTGGTTATGTGGAACAAAGAATTTATTTTTTGAGGTAAAAGATTCTAAAAAAAATGGGACATATACACATAATCAAGTATTCATGTACTGTATGTACCCTGTGAAAGCATAGTGCTTCGATAAATCATTTCTCAACCCCACATACTTCTTTGATAAAGGTGACAAAATTTGTACTCATTGTACTTTCTTAAAAGAGATTGGCCATCATTACTCCAGGCAAAGTCAAACTAGTATGTAAAGGCAATTAAAGTGACATCATATGTCCTTTAATTAAAAGCAGACATTTTATACTCATGCAGCTGCAGTAGATAAAATTTTATGCCCAATTATGGCTCAAATTTGGAAAATGTGCTATATCCAAAATTGTCCCTGTTAGAAACAGGAAATACATTGCAAATACAATGCTGGCAATTCTATTATGTTTATTTGTGGCACAAATTTAGAACATCTTCATTGAAATGAAATTACAGAGATACCATCAGCTCCAGCCTGTAGAGCAGCAGCTTTAATTGGCCGGACATTAGTCTTCAGATGAAGCTCAGTAGATCTTGCTTTTGTATTTAAAGCACCGCAGCAGACTGAGTGCATGAGGGAACTGGGTAATAATAATCTGTTGCATCCCAGCAGGATATGTATTATTGAAGGAATAATGAATTTCAGGCCTTCTGCATCATAAATAATTATTGTCTGTTCCTTGTGACATTCATGCACGATGAAAAGCAGTACCATACTCAGTACCATACTCAGCTTCATACACATGACATCAGCTTTTCTGAGCGCAGCCAGACCGAAACAGATTCACCAACTTAGTTACACAATTACAAAACCCAAAACCAGTGTAGTTGGCACGTTATGTAAATCGTAGATAAAAACAGAATACAATGATTTGCAAATCCTTTTCAACTTATATTCAATTGAATACACAGCAAAGACAAGATGTTTAATGTTCAAACTGAGAAACTATTTTTTTTTCAAATAATCATTAACTTAGAATTTAAAGGCAGCAACACATTGCAAAAAAGTTGACACAGGGGCCTTTTTACCACTGTGTAACATCACCTTTCCTTTTCACGACACTCAGTGAACGTTTGGGAACTGAAGAGACCAATTTTTGAAGCTTTTCAGGTGGAACTCTTTCCCATTCTTGCTTGATGTACAGCTTAAGTTGTTCAATAGTCCGGGGTCTCCGTTGTCGTATTTTACGCTTCAAAATGCGCCACACATTTTCAATGGGAGACAGGTCTGGACTACAGGCAGGTCAGTCTAGTACCCGCACTCTTTTACTACGGAGCCATGCTGTTGTAACACGTGCAGAATGTTGCTTAACATTGTCTTGCTGAAATAAGCAGGGGCGTCCATGAAAAACACATTGCTTGGATGGCAACATATGTTGCTCCAAAACCTGTATGTACCTTTCAGCATTAATGGTGCCTTCACATATGTGTAAGTTGCCCATGCCTTGGGCACTAATACACCCCCATACCATCATAGATGCTGGCTTTTGAACTTTGCGCCTATAACAGTCCGGATGGTTCTTTTCCTCTTTGGTCCGGAGGACACAACGTCCACAGTTTCCAAAAACAATTTGAAATGCGGACTCGTCAGACCACAGAACACTTTTCTACTTTGCATCAGTCCATCTTAGATGAGCTTGGGCCCAGCGAAGCCAGCAGCGTTTCTGGGTGCTGTTGATAAATGGCTTTCGCTTTGCATTGTAGAGTTTTAACTTGCACTTGCAGATGTAGCGACGAACTGTAGTTACTGACAGTGGTTTTCTGAAATGTTCCTGAGCCCATGTGGTGATGTCCTTTACACACTGATTTCGGTTTTTGATGCAGTGTCGCCTGAGGGATCGAAGGTCACGGGCATTCAATGTTGGTCTTCGGTCTTGTCGCTTACGTGCAGTGATTTTTCCAGATTCTCTGAACCTTTTGACGATATTACGGACCGTAGATGATGAAATCCCTAAATTTCTTGCAATAGCTCGTTTAGGAATGTTGTTTTTAAACTGTTCAACAATCAGCTCACGCATTTGTTCACTAAGTGGTGACCCTCGCCCCATCCTTGTTTGTGAATGACTGAGCATTTCAGGGAATCTGCTTTGATACCCAATCATGGCACCCACCTGTTCCCAATTAGCCCGTTTACCTGTGGGATGTTCCAAATAAGTGTTTGATGAGCATTCCTCAACTCTCTCAGTCTTTTTTGCCACTTGTGCCAGCTTTTTTGAAACATGTTGCAGGCATCAAATTCCAAATGAGCTAATATCTGCAAAAAATTACAAAGTTTACCTGTTCGAACATTAAGTAACTTGTCTTTGCAGTGAATTCAATTGAATCATTGTATTCTGTTTCTATTTGCGATTTACACAACGTGCCAACTTCACTGGTTTTGTGTTTTGTATTTCAGTCAGTGATTAGCCAGGATTTGAATTAATGAGCTGTCAGGAGTTTACAATACTGGCTCACGCAGAAGTCCCCATGAAACAATATCAATATATATTTTATTCATCCCAACTAATTGATAATTGCTAATCTCTGAGTATATTATTTCACTTTTCACTTTTTTTTAAATTTCAATATGAATTCAAAAATAAGAATTTTCCTGAGTATATTACAAAATTTCACTCAGGAAAATTCTAATTTTTGATTTAATATTATAGATAATGTTGAGGTGCAGATTTTAGGTATGGCACTGAATGGATCTGCTCTCAGTGCTATCGCGTGTGCACCAATGTGCACTAGCATATCCAACTGGTAAAATGACACACCTCCCCCACTCATCCTCCCAATGGTAACTAGAAGCAGATCCAAACAATCTCTGACAAATGGGGCGATAGAGGGTGAGCACAATTTGTGCATCAGCACATAAATTGCCCTGCAATTTAATGCACAGCAGCAGTGGCTTCAAGCACGCAAGGAGGTTATAAGTGCTGATATAATATGGACACTCAAGTGATACGCAAGTGAATGACGTGGAGTATGTGATTGGCTGATTGAAGATGTAACAGAGTATTTGTGACTGCTGAGGCCAACCATTGCAACAGAAGTTTCCAGACAACAATCACTGTTCACATTTCATGAGCGCTGTCTTTATTTCAAATAACAATGCATTGCCATTTGGAATAATGCCATTTAACTGTGAATAATTTTGAAAATGAAAGAAATATTTTTATGTTAGGATTTTTAGAGATGCAAGTGAGAACATGAGGAATAACATTAAACTGTGATCTGAAGTTGGGCAGAAATTGAACAGGTGCAAAAGAATTACAACTGGAAGATAATAGAAAAAAAGGTGACTGTAACTTTTAAGCCATTCATTTTTATTGAGATTAAAATGCCCCAAGTCACTTTGATGGACTTCTATTGAGCAATGGACTCTGATATTGTGAAAGCCCATTGCCAGCCACTTGTCAGATATATGAGGTGTTACTAGAGTTTTACTGTAACTACATATGACTTAAGAAATCTAGACAGAGATGCATCACTTGTAACCTTGAGTGGATTCAAACAAACCAGCTGCCTCACTTTTAAGATATTGAGGTAGGCAGACTGAGCTGTACGTTACCACACATAAAATAAAAAATAAATATCCAGTGCAGTTGTGGCTGAAAGTCGTTATGTGTTGAGTCAAATGTAGCAAAAACACACAGTTTAATCACAAAACAAATGCTCAGTGATTAAGTTTGCATGGTCTTCCCATGTATACTGTGAGAACCATAATTAATTGAACTGCAACATTTTTTTTTTTGTATGATAGTCTTATTATTATTCAAATCAATCAGAGAATCTGAATCCAGTTGTACATGTGTGTTATATGCTGTAGAGGAAACTGAAAACAAAAACCATTCAGAAACAAGCAGGAACTGAAGAATACAGAACCTGTCCCAGGGCAGGTGTCTCTTCATCGCAGGCATAAAGCAGTCATTACATGTAAAGGACATACAAGCAAATATTAAACCTGAGCTGCTCTCACAAATCTCTGCCACGGCCAATTCTCCACTCGTCTATGATATACAAATCTGCAAGCGCAGTCATTGTATTTCCAAAATTGGCTCAGTTTTGTAAATACTAAACTTTACAACCATTGAGTGGGTTTTAAGATATGCATATGGCATTTACTCTGCCAAGGCCAAATGCTGTATCTCGCAATGTTAATGAAAGTTGCCCCATGATGTGGATCTGCTCCAAAATTTAACTGGCTCATCCATGGCTGTCACTACACTCCTCAGCCAAGTTTCACAAAAATCAGGTCAGTAGTTTTTCTGTAATCCTGCTAACAATAAACAAACAGACAAGCAAACGAAACCAAAAACATAACCACCTTGGTGGCAGTAAAAAAGATTACTGTATTCTACATTACAATAAACTGTCCAATATTTTTAATGGTGGGACCATGTACTAAAATTTTGTCATTTCTCAATGATTCATTCGATATGGGCTCTATCTACCCACAAAATAAAACTGACCATCTGCAATCCCAACACTTATTGCCATTGTATCCTTCAAACACAAAGTGGGTTTCCCAATGCAGTCTAAAGGTTACACCAATGCAGGTTAGGTTCTCCAGGACCTGCCAGACCATGATGCCACAGAAAAGTGGAATACCGATTATCACCTCGCCCCACCCGAAGGGTGAGGATAAGGGGTATTGTTTTTGGTTCGGTTTGTTTCTGTGTTTGTTTGTTTGTTAACACTCTAGCGGCTAAACTAAATGGCAGATTCACCCCAGATTCAGTCTAGGGATTACCACTGACCCAGAATAGATGTTCACTGAATTTGGGAAAAGCAGGTGACAGTATGTGTGAGGCACCAAAGCAGGTGACAGTATGTGTGAGGCACCAAAGCAGGTGACAGTATGTGTGAGGCACCAAAGCAGGTGACAGTATGTGCGAGGCACCAAAGCAGGTGACAGTATGTGTGAGGCACCAAAGCAGGTGACAGTATGTGTGAGGCACCAAAGCAGGTGACAGTATGTGTGAGGCACCAAAGCAGGTGACAGTATGTGTGAGGCACCAAAGCAGGTGACAGTATATGCGAGGCACCAAAGCAGGTGACAGTATGTGTGAGGCACCAAAGCAGGTGACAGTATGTGTGAGGCACCAAAGCAGGTGACAGTATGTGTGAGGCACCAAAGCAGGTGACAGTATGTGTGAGGCACCAAAGCAGGTGACAGTATGTGCGAGGCACCAAAGCAGGTGACAGTATGTGCGAGGCACCAAAGCAGGTGACAGTATGTGCGAGGCACCAAAGCAGGTGACAGTATGTGTGAGGCACCAAAGCAGGTGACAGTATGTGCGAGGCACCAAAGCAGGTGACAGGATGTGCGAGGCACCAAAGCAGGTGACAGTATGTGTGAGGCACCAAAGCAGGTGACAGTATGTGTGAGGCACCAAAGCAGGTGACAGTAAGTGCGAGGCACCACTCGTTTACAGCTTGGCTTTGTGCACATCGGGCAAGAAGGACCATCCAAGCCAGGCCTGGTGAATCGCAAACCTCCCACGGACAGAACCAGACCAAACCTGAAGCCCTCTTAGTATGAAAGCGATACTGACATGAACACACACTTCCAGCTCACAGAAGGGCTTGGAACACCACACAACACATCTCCACACAATGTTCCAATGATTACTGGCGGCAACTGTGTTAAGGAATACAGCATTTTGCAGAGTCTGAAAATATCTACAGCATGTATGATCACATGAAGAAGGCCCTTGGCTATGTTGGGAAAAGGACTGCCCCCTTGACATCTCTATCAGGGGAGAGGATCACTGACCAGGAAGAGCTAATGACCTGATGAGTGGAGCACTAATAAGAACTGTACTCCTGTGAAACAGCAGTCTCTGGTGCGGCACCAAGAATCTCCTCACAGAAGAGCTGGATGAAGTTCCCATTTTACAGGAGCTGAGCAAAGCCGTTGATGCCCTCCCAAAAGACAAAGCACCAGGTTGCGATAACATCCCACTTGAAGCTCTCAAGTATGGAAAACCTGTCCAGCTTCACCCGCTGGACGAGCTACTCTGGCTCCACTGAGAGGAAATTTTAGTCCCCCAAGACATGCTTGATACCATCATCATGACCCTCAAGAAGAACAAGGACAATTATAGTGGAAGTACCATCTACAGCCAGATCTCCCTCCCAAGTATCACTGGCAAAGTGTAGGCATGTATCCTCAACGAGCTGTAGATACTTGCAGATCGTGTCAACTCAGAACCCATTATGGCATCAGAGAAGGGAGGTCGACAACCGACACGATCTTCTCCCTCTGCCAGCTCCAGGAGAGGAGCAGAGAGTGGAGCCTCACCAAGACCATCAATCAGGTCAGTGGGTGGGGCCCATTCAAACTTCTCAAGAAGCTTGGCTGCCCCCCAAAACTACACAATATACCTAGTGATCCCTCTCCATGCCAACACGAAGGGTAAAGTTCTGTACAGTGGTTCCTCCTGAGAATGCTTTTCCATCAACAATGGGGTCAAGCAGGGCTGAGTACTGACTCCAACCCTCTTTGGGATTTGAAATTCCCTGCCCCTGTCATTCGCCTTTAACTCCTCCACTGATGGTGTCTATCTGCCCACTAGGTCCAATGGGAAGCAGTTAAACCTGGCACAACTGCACTCAAAGACTAAGGAGAGGACAGTCCTCATCAAGGATATGCTATTTGCTGACAACGCAGCCCTTGTGACCCAAACAAAGGATACATTCCAGAATTTGTAGATGAGTTCACCTATCTGGGATTCACAATCAGCAATAATCTCTATCCTGATGTTTAAGTTGACAAGCAGCTCGGGAGGTCACACACCACCATTTTAGACTAAGGAGGTTGGTAGAACAAAGCCCTGACAGAACACACTAAGATCCAAATCTATCTTGCCTGTGTTCTCAACATCTTACTTTGTGGAAGTGAATCTGTGACCATCTATACAAGGCAAGAGTGCAGGCACAATGCCCTCCAAATGCCTCAAGTACATCCTTGACATCAGCTGGCAGGACCATATTCCACACATCGACATCCTGCAACATGCCTTACTTCCCAGAATGTGCTCCCTGTTGATTCAAAACAACCTTTGATGACTGGGTCTGATCCGATGCATGAAAGATGGAACACTGCCAAAGGACATCTGACACAGACAGCAGACCACTGGCACCAGGCGAGTCGGTTGCCCCTTAATCCAATTCAATGACACCCTCCAAGAGAGACCTGAACATCTAACATCTAACATCTCCCACACATTCGGGAGGTACTAGCTGAAGATACCTGGATACCTGGTGTCAGTCTGTCTGCGAGGGCTTTGATGATTCAGAGGAGTGGAGCAGATCGCAGCAGATAAGAGAAATCAGAGAAAGTGTGCAGCAGGAGCCCTTGAAATCCAGGCTTCCTAGTTCATCTGCATCAGGTGCAGCAGGGACTGCCCTCTCGCTCTGGACTGTTTAGCCACAGTAAAAGATACCAAGGCCCTTAGACAACCCTGCAGAGGCGCAACAAGTGTGGTCTCCCAAAACTGGGCTGCCAATGACATAAATATGTTATAAATAGTGTGTGGGGCCTGTGATGGATTGGTGACCTGCTTGTAGAGCACTCATGCCTTTAACTCAGTGATTGGCCGGGCCGGGAGCAGTCGGTAAGTCATGGCAGCAAGGAGAGATGGAGGCTGAACAATTGCATTTCAAAAGGCATTCCCTACTAGACCAGCACCAACAGTATAGCGCATATATTCTTTGACCTGTCACTGGCAAAATACCATAATCACTGTGTCAAATTCTCATTTCATTGCTTCAGAGAATATAAAAGCAGAGAATCCATTTTGCATTTCCATCAGAAATGGATATATGGACATGTATTTGTCAACAAAAAAAAAATGATGCTGGCTGCATTGCGCTCCATATGACTCTCTTTCTTCAACGTGTTCCTGTATATTTTCTTCTGTCCTTCAACCCGGGCAAAGATACAGATGAACATATTCATGAGTCTCACAGTTCCCTTTGATGGAGGATGATAGTGAGAGAGGACAGGGAGAGAGTCCAGGCCTCCGATCACTGACTGTTACTCTGTCACGATGACACCAGCCTCTTTCCTTACGCAGCAGGGCGTCCCAGTGCTTCTGTTCCCTGTCAGCATCTGTGTATTTATATGAAGCATAAATACCATGGGTCTGATGGAGCATCTATTAAAATTTTTCGCGAGAGAGTGACTTATTTGTCTCTCAGAATGTGTATTGAAAAGTGTATACTGAATACAAGGGCGAAGAAAGAGTCCAAAAACCAACTATCCACCAAGAGATGACAGAAGCCATTGACACAAACTGACAAGTTTCTATATAAAACAATGCTTCCCATTTGTCAATGTCCCCGTGATCAGATTAGGGGAAACCGAGATCAAATAACAGGGCTGTTAGAAAAAAAATTCCACATGGCTGCATTAAGCAATTTCTTGTTATTGTTTACCTGAGGTTCTGAAAAACCCTCTCTGATATACACCCCCCCCCCCCCTTCCCCCCACACACACACACACACACACACACACACAGGCATCTCTGTTATGTGGCTGAAACTATAAAGAGGATGAGAATCCTTATTCATAGAAACAGAGCGTTTCTTTTTGATACTATTTTTTTTTTTATTTTAAGTGCCCCACAGTCCAGACAGAGAAGCTGCAGCCTAATCTGGATAATTGTGCTTTAGGGTGAGATATCCGCTGCCGTGGAAGCAGCGCCCTCATTAGCTGCCGTGCGCTAGCAGAGGCAGCCCTGAGTCAGAGGGTCTCCTTTTCCGCGACATCTATTTACCGATGTCCTGCTCCGCCTCCTCGCCGCCCTGTGGCTAATAATAGGCCCTTCCTGGTCTAAAGGTTAAGGAGAGCAGATTTTCATGGTGCCTGGAAACCGTCTCTGCACGCGACATCTCCTTGGCTAATAAACAGTGACAGCTGTGGCATAATAGTTTGGCCGCAAGAGCACACAATGGCTCCGCGCAACAATTAATTATCAATTTTGAGAGGGCTACAGGTTCTGAAGTCATCTCAGCCATATGCTTTTTATGAACAACCTCCCAAAATTCGTATACTCTGCATTTATGTTAGCAGAAACTGTAATTTAGCAGCAGCTATATATATATATATATATATATATATATTTTTATTTTTTTTTTCCCCCACTGTTTATCTTCAGAATTTTCACAGTTCACCTTTAGAATTTGCAGTTGAAAGCAGTGAAGAGCATTGCATATTTGCGCTTCTTACATATTTTATTATTCTTTATTCATACACATGGCATTCACGAAGGACTTCCATTGCATCTTCAGGATTTGAAAATAAAGCTTTGTAGGAAAGATTGGTGCTCGACTGGGAAAACAAGGTGTTTAGGAAGCTATTACTTAACCAGGACCCAAAGCATCACTCCTCGAAGGGGACGGCGCTCACCACCCTACACTTCATCAGTCATACAGACGGATGAGCATGAAGGAGCTTCCCTTAGATCATGGCCAAAAATCAATGTTAGACGCTTGTTAGCATTTATGGCCTCGTGTAATACAACACAGGAGTGAATCATCCGGCATCATTCACAGAGCATACTCCATTAGCTTTGATCAAAGGGCTAATTACGGAACAGCCAAGCATTCTTAATTGTCTGAAATGTCTGATGCACATACGCAAGTCCTTTAAACTGCATGAGACTGCTTATTCTGAGAGAAATGGACGTGAGCATTCTCTTGGTAGTTTCATTTTCATCTGTTATGTAAAGAAACTCTGACTGAATAGTTACACACACACACACACACACACACACACACACACACACACACACACAAATATGTGTGTGTATATGATGAATCGATCATACTTCATCCGTAAATACAGTAAAACCTTATTTATTATTTTTGCTCATTATGCCGCTTAAGGAGAGCAGGCTATGATATTCCTGCACTGAAGATGGCTTTCAGTGGAAATACCACCCCCCCACCAAAAAATTTGTTTCTTAAGTTCTTTTCTTCAAAAAAAAATAATGATTGATGTTGCTAGTATTGGATGTGTCTTAGACCCTCCCCCCCCATCCCCCCAGTTATCTATGCACCTGGATTTGTTTCTTGGTTTATAAAATGATATAGCAATGATTTATTTATTAATTACCTCCGCCAAACGAAGTTGGCAGGAAGTTATGTGATCGCCGGCATTTGTTTGTTTGTTTGTTTGCAAGATAACTCAAAAAGTAACGCATGGATTTTGATGAAGTTTTCAGAGAGGTGGGTATTAGGACAAGGAAGAGGTGATTAAATTTTGACATATCTAGGCCAAAGTACAGCTGAGATATACGCCAAAGTTCAAGATTTCAAGTCTTTCCACTGGGCCGGCATTCCAATCGCCATGCTTTTGGGTTTTGCTGCCACCTAGTGGAGGTCTACGCTCTCTGAGTGCTTTTCTAGTGTTGTGAATGTTCTACATTGTCTTTATATACGACAGTTTTCAGTCAGTGAGCGAGTGGAAAAGTGTGCATTCCATGTGTCATCATCAGAACGAAGTTGAACTAACCAGCGATTTTGCACATATTGAAATCCGCCCGATGCTACGAATTCCCGATCTTAAAAAAAGTAACCTACCTCATTTTCCAGGCTGTTTATTTTTACTATCAGGTGTAAGGCACTATTTTAAAACCTCACTCTCTTTGTCAAACAGATAGCTCACTTGGTTAAGGCACTGCGCTGCAGCGCAGAGGTGACTATCACGTCGCGGGTTCGAGCCCCGGTCGTTTCAACTGGCAGTGGTCGGCAGCTTTTTCAGAGTAGCGCACAATTGGCCATCGCGCTACAGGGTTTCAAATTGGGAAGGGACTGCCGGGTATGGGATGCAAACAGCATTGTTCGTTGCTCAAGCGCCTCCTGTTGGCCAGACGGGCGCTCGTCAGGAAGATTCAAAGTTTGCTCATGTCCGGGTATCCTCCGCCCTCGTTCTGAACTTGCGAAGATTCAACCAATGAGTGTTTAAGAAGCAGTGGCTGACGGGCACGTGCTTTGGAGGAGAGCCGTGAACTGTCTTCACTATCCTGAGTTGGCAGCAAGGGGTCGCATACGAGCAAGCTTTGTATGTAGTTCACCATTTGGGCATTCCAGATTCGGGTGGGATTGGAGATGCCAAATTAAAAAAAAAAAGAAAAGTGAAACATATGAATGCCATATGCCACTGTTTGCAGTCTACCTTAAATGGATTTACTGCTTATCAAAGCTAGTGTTTGCCTAATGCAGTGTTCATTCGCAAACGTTATGTCTTCACTAATTACAATACAGGCTCGCTAGGTCATCAGCGTCTGTCTGCCAGCATCACCGTTGAGATACACCAAACCTCCGAGGAATATTCGCATATGTAACTTCATTGCTCAGCCTGTTGAGCTGTGCATAATTTACAAATAATAATGAGCGCATGAATAAATTAACTGAATGAATTTTATTTGCATCAAGAGAATTTAGAAAGAACTAACGTGGAATCACAATGAAATATAATTGAAATGGCATTTCTACTGTTAGAATTAACATTTTAATCAACCATTTTTGTCATCACTGGTTTCAACGGTGGTCTTTTATGTCTTCAATTCGTATGTGCCAGTGTGTGTGTGTGTGTATACATATATATAAGTGTCGTAGCCAGAACTGAAAATCAGGTGCGCCAGGAACATCCCTTTACAACATCTATTAGTCCTGACTTGTTCGCAATCATCTTTCCTAATGAACAATACATTCCCTCTGAAAACAATCCACACTATCAGGTGTTGCTAGTTCTCCTCGTGAAGGTAAAATGACAATTTTCGTTTGGACATGGTTGAAAAATTATAGCTCCTGACTTGTTCTCAATCATTTTCCTTAATTATAACGTTTTATAAGTATAACAATACACTATTGGCAATTATAGACACTGCGTTTTTCTTAATGCGATCAAAGTGTGACAAAATAATAGGCTAATCTCAGTTTGTGAATGAATGAGCATTTCAGGGAAGCTGGTTATATACCCAATCATGGCACCCACCTGTTCCCAATTAGCCTGTTCACCTGTGGGATGTTCCAAATAAGTGTTTGATGAGCAATCCTCAACTCAGTCTTTTTTGCCATTGTACCAGCTTTTTTGAAACATGCTGCAGGCATCAAATTCCAAATGAGCTAATATTTGCAAAAAGTTACAAAGTTAACATGTTCGAACATTAAGTAACTTGTCTTTGCAGTGTATTCAATTGAATATAGGGTGAAAAGGATTTGCAAATCATTGTATTCTGTTTTTATTTATGATTTACACAACGTGCCAACTTCTCTGGTTTTGGGTTTTGTACTTGCCCATACTATCTATCCAGCGATTCCAAAAATGCTCTCGTGACTGAAAAATGTCGCAGTTCTCTGTAGCAACCACTTCATCTATACTGAGCCAGTGGTATTCAAATTAGTAGTTAAGAAAAATTGGTTTTCTGAAGCAAAAATTAGACATTATATTCAAACTGCTATTCTTCAATCACTATCATTTATCTTCTATCGTTTCCCACATGCTGAGGTACTTCTGGGCCAGGACGCAAACGTGCAACCACTGCAAATCCATAGTACCCCCAGACACTCCATCCAGGGCCACAATAATGTCTTTTTGTGAGAAAAAGTCACAATCTAGTTTTTGCATGAATTTTTCAAATGACATATTTCTATTACTGTTTCAAACTTTTCACTCACTTTAAGCTCTTTACAGTCACCTTGTTTTGTTTATCACTGACTGAGTAAAATTAAACTCAAAAATGAAAGGCATAATATTTTGACACTGTGTGATGTTTATCTTATGTTAATTCAGACATGTATCTTCTCAGTTTAGTCTGCCCATATATATGATTAAAATTACTGAATAAGGATTTTGCATAATTGATAATGAAAGGCCAGATTTATGTAATCATTTACCAAATTAAAAATTAGTTTGACATCAGCTAAACCTGCTTTCTGATTACGTCTGTGTAAGCTAATTAGCTAAATACTTTTGAAAAAAGCTGCGTTATCAATTATAATGCCCACGTTGATGCCAGGAAATTGGACTCATCGATCAACCTAACAAATGTGTCTTTTAATCAATTTGCTTGTTTGAAGTATTTATTATTAATTTTGACCTCGGTTATGTGATCATTACCGTTTTTCTGTTGGTTGTTTGTTGGTTTGTTTGTAAGCAGGATTAGGCGAAAAGTTACGGATGGATTTTCATCAAATTTGGTGGAATGATTGAGTATTGCTCAAGAAAGAGGTGAATTGATTTTGGGAAGTCAAGGGCATGCAAAAGGTCAAAAACACATGAAAGACATATTTGCACAATGACTACAGGACTGCACAAACACAGGGGTTGCTGGCTAATACTGGAAAACAACACTGAGTACATTGGCGGAGGTGCTTGCGCTCTCTGAACGCTGCTCTAGTTCTCAAGGAAAATTAGCATGTCCAATCTTACCCAAATCTGAATGGTCCAATTAGGGACCGATCAAGCAGGCTTGTATGTAAGTCCTGCAAGATGGCGGTTTGCGGTTCTCCTCCGAAGCACGTGCTGCTTTTCAATCGCAGTCTCAAACCTTGCAGGCACAGAACGAGGGCGGAGGAAATACAAACATGTGCTTCATTTGCATGCAACTACGGAGAACCTGGAAGGGCAGCAGGAGACGCTTCAGCAAAAAACAACGTTACCCAAACGCAACTGTAACCCTCCCATTTCCCTGAGCAGCCAATCATGCACTGCTCTCACAAAGCTGCTCACCACAGCTGGCACTGACATGGCTAGATTCGATCCGATGCCATAATGATCGCTCTTGCACCGCAAACAGCACCTTTACCAAATGAGCCAACCCAGCA
>CM056586.1:1640156-1787656 GCA_029721435.1 Gymnothorax reevesii
ATTGTGTGAGGAGCGCGGAGTCGGAGTGAAGGATGAGGCAGGGACCCTTCATCCATCTTTGGAGGACAGCAGCAGCTTTAGCATGCAAATGAAAGCTATCATTCTTGTCAACGCCGAGCCAGCGCACGCGCTCGCAGTCCGCAGCCACTTAATATTCTCCCGCCGGCCGGACCACCCTCTTGCAGGCCCCTGGCCCTTTTGCCGGCCCCGCGTTCCATCAGTGCCCCTGCGGCCGGACTCCCTATCTCCCTCTCCACCTTGCTCCCCCCAACCCCCCCTGGCTCGCGCCCGCACCCTCTCGCGCCCCAACGTGCCCCGCCGCCTCTCCATCAAAGAGATAACAGTGACTCGCCTCTTAATGTTTTAAAATATTGGCCTGCTGCGCTGTTACCAGATATGGTTCACGTGAGGAAAAGTTACCTTTACGCCCAGTGTAGCCGAGGGCCCGTACACCTGGATGCTAATCATTAATTGACCTACGATGGCTGACAAAGTGGAACTTTTTCATTTGAATGTGTACTTACTCCTTGGGTTTTTTTTTTCTTAAGATACTTTCACTTTGTCTCGTTTGTTCGTCTCAATAAAACAAGTAAAAGTCTCTCTGAGGAGTTTACATTTATCACTTAACTTTTAGTGTCTGAACAGCCTCTCTTAACATGCAATGGGCAAGAGGCTGGACTAAACCACAGATATATCACTAATCCATCTCAGGGATCATTCATCATCTCATAATACCTATGAGCAATGTAGAGTCTCCACTAAGCCTGATATAAATGTCTTTTGACAATGGGAGGAACCTGGAGAAAACCAACACAAATGCGAGAAGAACGATGCAAACTGCAGAGGATGGCCTCAGATTGGCTTCAAATGACCGTGGAACCTTCTCCACAAACAAAAACAAGGTGGAAATATTCTTTAATTAATTTAATATACTGAAATTTTTATTTTCAAATGACTTCCTTTTAATTTCACAACTATGGGTCTACAATAACATGAATGGTATTAATGGATGGAGCCCAAGTTTGGAGAGAGAAACTGCTGGCTGCATTCAAGAGACCAGTATTCTTAAAGCTGAACTATGAAAAGGTAATGAACGTAATTTAATTTAATTAGCTTTACCATTGTCAAGCATTGAGAAAAGGGAAGCAATAGACTGCATTTTGAAATCATTAAAATAGCATTATACGTGTAATACGAGTGAATTAATGATGAAGTATTATGAAACCTTTACATTTCACACTTCATGGATCAATAATTAAAGTAGCAGCAAAGACAGACTGTAAAGTGGCTCATTTCCTGGGCTTTGTAAAATTTCTAGAATTTTATAACTGCTATTGCTCATTAGCATAAAATAATTTATTGAATTCGCTGAAGTACAATAAAAATTATGCGAACGCTGTTGAGAAACCTTGTAGGAAGAGTTTATTTGTTCCTGCATGTCTTGAAAAATGTTAATTCGGTGGAAACTTGAAAAGAGAGCTTGAGCATGAGTCAGAGAAACGATATTGTTAGGACATATTGCTTCACCATAACTGAGCGCAAAAATGAATTCGGAGAGAATCATGAAAATTTTGCAAAATAGAAGAGATTATTCTCCCCCCGGCAACAATACACAGCCTAACCACATTCAAATTGTCATTCACAGATAATCACCCTCCTTATGAAACATATGTCTCCAGTTTCTTCTCTAAATCTTCAAAAGGTACTTGTTAGGTCTCAGTGGTCTCCTAGATCTTATTCCTGCAGCAGTAAAAGTGAAATTGCTATAAACTATAAAACTGTTGTCTCTGTCAGGTTAAAGATTCTGCTTGTCGCATGTTTTACAAACATTGCAGGATCCAGTGGCCTGACACCATGAAATATAAACAGGGAGCTTCTCTAATGGGAGAATATACCACAGAATATGTCAGCAAAAGTAGCATGAACACTTTATGAAGAGCTTTTCCCCTGAATCGTTCAGTGTAACTTCTCGCCAGGCCAGCGTGAGAGGTGGATCACTTATGTCTGTGAAAACCATTCTTACCTGAAATTATCTAATATTAGGTTCATGCAGCTAATTAGTATCTCCCTGTGATGGTTTGGATCTTATAAAGAACACTGAGGTTACCAATAGGTGGTTTTCTGGAAACGTGATAAATTGAGAACTGCGTCAGTTCAGGCAGGCAACAGTCACACCTTACACTTAAATCCCCTGGCCAGTGGCCTGTCTGGCGCAGATGACCGCTCGACCCAAGCTATTCAGCACAACTAGTACTGGTTGAGGAAAGCACCTGTTGCCCAACTCCGGGCCCAGCTGACTGCCTCGGTTGATTGCACGGCCCAAGCTATCGTGCCTGGTTCGCTCATTGGTTGACGTAAGCGCCTCTGGCTCAGCTGATTGCACAGCTGATTGTGCAGGTCAGCTAACTACCCAGGGTTCCTGATCGGATGAGATCAAGTACAGCGCTTCATTTATACCTACCTGCTGTCTTCTACCCCTTTGCCATTTTCTGCCAGCACTTTTGCTACCTACTCCTGCACATATGGAAGTGCAGGGACCTCCAGAACAGAACCATACTGCCCAAATGTATTAATGCCTATTCTAAATAAACTCTTTGTTGACTAAGTTGTCTTGACTGAAATGTAATATAGGTTTGTGCTACCATTGCCCCAAAAATCCATGCTTCTGAATGTGGTCGTTTCAAGTTACGTAGGTGGTCAAATGATCCCTGAAACAAAATGTACACAGAGGCTGATCGCAGCATAGTGAAAATGGGGAAATCTTGTGCTGTTGTTGCTCGCACCAATAATAATGTCATTCAGTCGTCAGGGAAATACAGCAAAATAAGTTTCCATCAATTTTCACAAAATAATGAAGCCCTTTTGAAAGATTAGCTTGTTAAATTAAGAAAAATTGACTGTGGAAAGCCTTACAAACCAACAAAACATTCAGTTCTTTGCTCAGAGCACTTTGAGAGAAGCTGCTTCACGTATCAGATGTTCACTAGTAAGTCATCAGTTTTGTTGCAATGAAAACTGGTTTTAAAGTGGAGATTTAAAGAAATTAGTGGAAAATATATATTCAATACAAATATTAACCTTTAGCCTGAATGCCCCTGTAACGTGGGTAATGAATTTACATAATAAAATGCAGCTTGTTTCCTAAAAGCAACCTCGTCATGCGGCATATCCTCTTCAAACAAAGAAACTTGGCAACAAGTTTGTGATGACCGTTTTTACCTAAACCGGACACAATTCAAGTACCAAGCTAGTAAATAAGCATGTAGCAAAACAATAAATAAAATATGATTAAATAATCAGTGCTCTATCGCAAGCATTTCCTCTGAATTTGTGATATGCATACAAACTCAAATGAAAAAGGACAGTCCACAGACTCCAACGATATAAGCCTTGTCATTTTAATTGACACCACACTCAAAGAACAACAGGCATACACTTTAAATGCAACAGAGATGAGCAAAAAAATTTCTTACCTTTGATATTTTGTCATAAAAGCTGTTTGTGGGTAAATTTGCGCTTGCTATTGTTTTAACCAGTCTATTTGAGAGTCCTCTCGCCATTATGCTATGCACTGGAAGAGCTCAGCAGTGTAATCGTTTGTTATTTGTTTTTTCGCTATAATTAACCGCCTAATATTCAACAGTTGTTTTCAAAGCCGGTTTATGACTAAGAATCCCTGCGCTAATACTGCCCTACAAAGCCTAATTGCAGTAATTACATCTTGGGTAAAATGTGAGTTACACAGTGGGCCTGAAAATATATAGAGGTCAGTATTTATTTGGACAGAAATACTGTAATACCTTGGTAAATCGGTTAACCATAATCTATCACAGATGCGCTAACTATTCATTTGTTGGGACAGCAAATAAACTCTGAGGCCATTTTTTACAGTTGAAATTATCGCGTAGTTACTGCACGTAGCCTTTGCGGGCAGAATATGCTCAAGTTCAAACACAGCACAGCTATACAGGCGCTGAATCGCGCTGAATAGTCTGTTGAGCTAGTATCGTTGATAAGGCGGAGCATTTGGACCTGAGGTTCAATATCCAGTTAAACATGCGACATTTCAGAGCAAAGAAATACATTTTTTTTCTTAAATCAATAGTAATTAATCTATGCATTCCCATTACATCTAAGCCATCTTCCTGAGTTACTCTGGGGATCACGTGACTTACACTACGGTTTCCGCATCCACTGCAGCACCTCCATCATTAGCACCCCATTTTTTTTTAAATTTCACCCAGGGAAGAGGCAGCATGTATTGTGAACTTGAATTTCTGGTAAAATTTTATATTAAGGTGACATGAATCATGTTGTCATCTTGCATTACTTCATGCATGATTTAGTCATGAGTTCATCATGATTCATGCATGAATGCACCGTGACACATCTTGAGTTACCATGAATTTGTGCTTACTCATGTCAGAATTCATGCAATGACATCATATCAACTAAGGCATTACTTACTGTAATGAATTCATTATGAATCAAAAGTAATTAGGCTCGATTATGATGAGTTCATGGTTCATTAAAGACAGTCGTTTCGCTTTTGGCAGAATAAAATAGACGTTTTCATCCATTACTTCCTTCTTACTTCATGTATTAGCTTCTCATGAGTTAATCATGTTTGTGCCCCCTTAACTAAAGTAATGGACAAACAGTGGCTTTTATTACAACATATTTGTGAAATTTTATTGGGAAAGAATCAAGGATATTTATTTGTCACATACATACAGATACTCGTGTAAAACATGTAGTGAAATGATGTAAAAAGTCCAGAGAAAGAAAGAAAGAAAGAAAGAAAGAAGAGCAGGGAGTGGGGGATTTACAGTTCAGATCAGTCTCTCTGCTCGTTGATCCATAACAACATGCTGGGAGTCATCTCACTGTAGGCTAGTCAAGCCCAGGCCCAGCAGCCAAATCATGTTACATGAAGTAATGGATGAAAACGTCTCTTTCGATTCTGACAAAAGTGAAATGACTGTCTTTAATGAACCATGAACCCATCATGATCGTGCTTAATTACTTTAGATTCATGATGAATTCATTACAGTAAGTAATTCCTTACTTGATATGATGTCATTGCATAAATTCAGACATCAGTAAGCATGAATTTATGTTAACTCATGATATGTCATGATGAATTCATGTATTAAATCATGATGAACTCATGAGTAAATTATGCATGAAGTAATGCATGATAACTACATGATTCATGTCCCCTTATTAGAAAGTGTTACCAAATTTTTTGATCAGTGAGATCTTGCAGCATACATCTAGTCAATTTAGTCATATGTGAACGTCCAGATATGCAAGCTTTTCTGAACCCTTTAAGTGCCGAATACATTTTCAAGGAATTAAAAATGTAGTTATCCTGCGGGAGATCTGTTCTTCAGGTTGCCACATGATAGGTTTACAACAGCATCTGACTTTGACATCTTACATCATTGGGCAACTATTGTTGTCTTTCTACTATTGTGAATATGTCACTTCAGATACTCAACGACTCAATGGTATCTAGGTTTAAGTCAAGCCTGCTCTTGAAAACCCCCCCAAGGTCTCTGCCTCAACAATATGGCCAGGCAAGCTAATCCTCATTGAAATTACTCTTTGGATGAAGAAATATTTCCGAATATCAGTGCTAAATTTACCTTTGGTGAACTTCCATTTGTGACCCCGAGTTCTACTAACAACACTTGGTCGGAGGAATCCTACATAATTCACTTTGTTAATCCCTTTAACATAATTAAAAACCTCAATAAAATCGCCCCTGAGTCTCCTTTTCCTAAGACTAAAGAGATTAAGGATCTTCAGCCTCTTCTCGTAGCTTTCATCTTTTATACCAAGAATTAGCTTAGTGGGCCTTTTTCTAGAGCCTCTATATCTTTCTTAAAGTATAGTCCCCAGAACTGTACACAATACTCCAGATGTGGTCTAACGAATGTGTTGTACAAAAGAAGCATCACCTCCTTGGATTTGAACTCAATACTTTTGGCAATGTGCCCCAGCATCCGATTAGCTTTTTTAACTGCTACGGCACAATGGCTAGAGCCTGTGAGGGTTTGGTCAACAATCACTCCCAGATCTTTTTCGTTTGGAGCACATTCCAGTTTAAAACTCCTATGAAGTAATCCTGTCTAATGTTTTTATTACCTACATGTACAACTTTATATTTTGCTACATTGAATTTCATTTGCCACATTTCTGCCCAATTCTGGATTCTATCCAAATCATCCTGAATCACTTTAGTAGACTCTAAACTATTTGCCAAACCTCCCCAATTTAACTAATCTGCTCTCAATATTCCTATCAAAGACATTAATGTAGATGAGGAACAGCAGAGGCCCCAACACCGATCCCTGGGGGATGCCACTCCCCACCATATCTACCTAAGATGAGATACCACTGACCACCACTCTTTGTGTTCTGTCCTGCAACCAGTTTTGAATCCCCCTCAGAATACTTCCTGTAACTCCAATGGAGCTCATTTTAAAAATTTGTCTCCTATGCGGTACTGTATCGAATGCTTTCTGAAAATCCAAGTATATGATGTCATAAGCCCTGCTCTGATCATAAGTCTTGGTGGCCTCTTCAAAGAATTCCAGGATGTTTGTCAGGCATGACCATCCTTTACCAAAACCATGTTGGCCAACACGAGACTATTAATACAGCATACATTAAAGCAAAAAGTGTCACTAGAGAACAGCTACTGGTTAAAAAACAGAAGCAACAACAGAGTTCTAATCAAGTGTATTTTGTGACACAGTATAGCAGTGAAGCAAATGGAATCAAACAAATTATTGAAAAAAACTGGCACATATTAAAAGTGACAGTTTACTCAGAGGCAATTCCAGATTCTCCAACCATTAATTTCAGGAGAGCTCCAACACTTATCGATATGCTTGTAAAGAGTCATCTCCCACCTGTGCAACAGAAATCCTGGTTGACTACTAGATGAGGTAACCACAAGTGTGGTAATTGCAATCACTGCAGTAATATGACAAAAACTTTTTCAGCAATGTTATCAGGACGTAAATATCAATCAGTCATTTATTAATTGTCATACCTCTTTTGTAGTTAACAGACTCGAGTGTCCATGTGGTCATTTTTATGTTGGAAGAACTAAACGCAAATTGAAGGTAAGATTGGCTGAACACAAACAAGCTATAAGAGCTGGTAATCCATTGTACCCTATGGCTCTGCGCTATAAAGAAGCTTTTTATATAAAACTTCAAAAAAATTTGCAGCCACTTCTGCAGTCAGACAGAGTTTCCTCACAGTTCGCACCGAGGTCTCCTGTTGCGTAAAACCGGTGATGTTAGAACACACACAACAGTGGTCTGATGCAGCCGAGTCAACAACAGAGGACACACTGGTGGACAGGATTACAGGCTTCACAGGCTTCAGTGGGTTTATTCGGCTCGTACGGGGTATCGAGTCGGTAGAAAAGGATCCCTTGTTGGTCACGTCTGATGTGGAATCGTTATACACCTGTATTCCACACGAAGGGGGTCTTGAGGCCGTTGAACACTTTCTGAATGAGAGAACAGATTTGGTTCCCAGTGGTGTCTGTTTAAAACGCCTGACTGAAATAGTACTGACCAATGATTTCTTCTTATTCGAAAAAGCCTTTTATCCACAGACATGTGGCTCAGCAATGGGGAGCAAAATGGCTACTAATTACGCCGACCTTTAAGTTGGGCTTTTCAAAATGAATCATATTCCTGACAGGAATCCTTTTCTATCTCACATTCTAATATGGAAACATTACATCGATATTTTGATGCTTTTTCAGCAATTGAACTGGCGCCTTTTCATGCATTTTTAAATGAAAGTAATGAACATCTGAATTTTACCATGTGTTATGGCAGCTCTAATATAAATTTTTAAGATGTCATGGTTCTTAAAACGAATGACCGATTAGGCATAGACTTGTATAGGAAACCTGCTGATCGTAATTCCGTATTACATGCAAGCAGCTACCATCCTACACCTCTTAAAAAGGGTGTACCTATTGGCCAGTTCAAACGCATTTGCAGAATCTGTAGCTCGGACGATTCTTTTTATGCGCATTCTAAAGATCTTGAGTTGCGTTTCCGGCAGCGTGGTTATCCTCAGGACTGAATTCAACCAGCTTCCGATAAATTACATGGTTACACCCAGCTGGATTGTCTTTCTGCAAAAGAGAAATATGATGGCGCTCAAGACATTGATTGTCTTATTTAATACTCTCCCCTGGGTCGGCAGTTTGAGAGAATAATTAATAAGCATTGGCACATTGTACATACGGATCCTGCCCGTAACAATATCTTTACAGTACCCCATCGGACTTTCTATAAAAGACCACCCAATTAAAAAAAAATATATTGGTTAGGTTGTATTTAAGACAACCGACACCTACACACATTTTATCTGGTATTCTGGAGAGCAATTACAAATGTGGTAGATGTACGCAATGCAATTTCACCTATAAATGCCACACCTTTAATTACCCCATTACTGGGAAACGTTTTAAAACCAAGGGAATAATCAGTTGTTCCACATCAAATATTATCTACATGATCAAATGTGTACGTGGTCAGGCCTATATTGGCAAATCATCTAGATCTTTGAGAACGAGGATCTCTGAGCACAGAAGTGATATTAGAAGGAAAGACTTCAAAAACCCTGTGTCTCGTCATTTCTTTCAGGCTCAGGACTGTATTTCTTCGCCGAAATATATTGAGGTTGAGCATGTCAAGAGTCCACCTAGGGGAGGAGACATTAATGCTTTACTTCTGAAGCTAGAAGCACTTTGGACACGGTCACCAGGGGACTCAACGAGTCACTTGATATTAGGCCTTTCTTACAGCTGGGTTTTACTTGATGACTGCAGATTGTATACATGTACATATTCTTGCTTGTAGCCTGTACTCCTTTGTCTTTTCACTTGAGATGTACTGTCCAATCCCCACATCTCTGTGTATTGGATGTCTAACTACCTGATGTATGTCTTTAAGGGGTTATTCTATATCGCCCATGTGCTGCAAGACTTTGCCTTATGTTTTTTTTTCTTCTTCTTTTATTTTTGGGGGGTGGGGTGGGGAGGAGGGAATTGGGTTTAGTTTTTTATAGTCAATTATTTCTACTTGATTGGAGCGGATTTATTTGTACCAGTTTTTGTTTATTTCTTGGAGGGTCTCGCTTGTATAGGCCTTATTGGTCCAATTATCTTCACATGACCCAGTACCCTCCACGCCAACTGGCGGTGTTTTAACACATATTTATAGGAGTGACTTTCTGTCCGGCTTCATTCTGATGAAGACCACGAGGTCAAAATGTCGATAAATGGACTATTTGGGAGCATATCTACAGTGGGCGGATTCTACTTTCCTTGCTTATTCTGATTCCATTTGGTCCTGCACCTGTATGAGACTGGATGTGCCTGAGCCTCTTTCTTTTCCACTCTAGGATATAAGCCATCAGGCCCCGCCGCCTTATCTGCCTTTAGTTTATGCAACTTGTGTAATACTTAATTCTCCCTAACCTCAATTTCCGCTTAATAATCTTGAGCATTTGACGTGCCCTCTGGCCAAATAAAGACCCCCTCTCAGGTAAAATTCTCGTCAAAGTAACTGTTTAAGGCATCCGCAATATGCTTGTTATGATATAGCAGCGATCCGTTTTTACTCTTTATGCACTTAACCTGCTCTTTAACTTTCCTTTTTCTGCTACAGTACTGAAAGAAGCGCTTAGAGTTAGTTTTTGCCCCTCTGCAATTTGTCTTTCATACAGTCTTCTAGCATTCCTCAGCTCTTTTTTGACCACAGCCCGCATTTTACAGTATTCAGCCTTAGTGTTCTCATTGTTATCCTTTATGTACATCTTATAAAGATTCCTCTTTTCCCTCAAACTCCTACGAATACTTTTGGCCATCCACTGAGGATTCTGCTTTTTCAGCTTACTTTTGGACACCTTTGGAACTATTACATAGTTATGATCTTACTCCTTAAAGGGTAAAATGGTTAGTAGTATCCAAATTCCAGTGTTAATGAATTATATACGCAAGTTATGGGAGCCTCCTATGAAACTATAGTAGACTGGGGCATTTCGGTTTCATTGTCTCAATGACATGCATTTGAAGAAGTCATTGTTTTTTCCCATTATAATCAGGCATAAACCTTTGGATGCAGTTAGGATGTTTGAGCCACACAAATTTCTGAACTCTCATTTGAGATTGAATCATAAACTAGTTTGGGAATTTGAAAATCTCAGATTTCATACTGTATCAAACAATTTGGGATACAGAGGGGAAATATGTTTGCTCCTGCTGTACAAATAAACAATAACTCAACAGCATCTGATAAATCACTTCAGCTTGCCTACAATGTCCTCAGGATTAAAATTGGGATTAAGTTATTAAGACTGAGATTTAACTTGCTCCAGGGTGAATTTGATGATGCTTGAAAAGTTGCCATGGTAATAAACCCCTTATCACAGCACTGCATGAAATAGGCAAAAAGTCAGATCTTTTAAAGCCTGGAGTTAACCTGTGTAATTACATCATTGAAACAAGGCCCTCTGGCTCAATTGGCCTGATCTTTTGAGAGGGAGACTGACTGTACGAGAGGCAACAACGCCATTGGCCCCCTCTAAAGGAGCTCTGTGTGACTGATCACCTATGGGTTCATTTCCTAACCTGAATTATGAAGCTCGGAGAATAAGTTTGTGTGCCATTTCATCGAGGAATACTCTCTAAATGAGAATATAAACACTACATTAAAAAGAAACCTCTCCACTTCAGTAAGGGAACACGGTTATGAAAGATTAACGACACACGCTCGAAGGCTGTGCAAGCACAATACCATATGACAAAGGGAAAGATTAAAAGCACCGCACATTCACCATTTAAAGAGCATTTCTTGCACTGGAAGGCAGACGCCTTAATTTATTATTTTAATTAAAGAACATCAGCACGGAAGAGTCTGTTGTGTGTATACTGTATATACTGAGTGTTACTCATGTGCTAGGAATTCAGAGCAGATGGCAAGTCGCAAACGATCGATTCCTTTAATGTGGCTCAGAGCGATTTTATTTTCTGACATTAAAAGTGATGTTTCTCTACAGCAGTATTTGCTCTGTTGCAAAAATCCCTCTTATCTGTTCAATTTAGCAAGCTAGCAATTTGCCATATCATTATAAACTAGGTCAAGTGCTGATCAAAAGACTATTATTGATCATAAAAATCATTACCTTGGATGGATAAAAATCAAAACTGGTAAGCATTGCTGTTCAGCACTAAGCCTTAAAGCAATTTTTTTCAGGGACAAGTTTAATTTACAGAGCTGGCAGATACGCAGGCTACAAACAGCCCCCGACAGATCAGGCTTTTAAATTCAACCCTTAGCTTGAAAATTCCTCATATTAAAGGAATGTGTCATCCTTCCAGTATAGATCCCTTGAAATAACGTCAAACAGATAACTTTAGACTACATCTTCATAGATTTTACCGACAGCCCCGAATTCAGAAAATAATGATGAAGTCTTTTTTTTTTAAATAAAAAAAAAAGTTTTCAGTCTGGGTGGTTCTGATACATAAAGCAATTTAAAGCAGTACGACTACCTAACCATCGCCAAAAGCAATCTGCCTCAAGGGGAGGCATTGTTCCATGTTTCTGACGAAGAAAGCGAAGAAAATGAAAGACCTGTGACAAGACAAGCAGTCAGGAAATTGGAAACAAGAACAGACATTTCAACCGTCCTGGCAGGTGGGGAAGTGTCTCGCAAATTGTGACCTGTTCCCTGAGACTCTGAAGTCACTAAAATTTCAGCTGATCTGATGGCAGATCTGAAATTTGCATAATCATGTCTCTGACTGAAACTTTGAATAACACTTGTAGAAATATACCCCTAGAAGACCCACCCTACTTGTAGGAGATCCAACCATACTTAAGCCACTCACATAGTTCATAGCTTACACAGTTCAACCCACCCAACAAAAACCAACCTTTATCTAAAACAGGAGGTGGACATTCCATGGGTCAGCAGGTGAAAGTACTCCCATGTTTTACTCCCACCCATGAGCTCTGCAGGCTCATTTTCCTGCCTGAAGAGTCGCCCTAATAGTCAAATCGAGGATGTCAGAAGAAAATACTGGGGAGGATTTATACATTCTGAACCTGGACTACCCACCTCTGCCCTTTCAGAATGAATTGTAAAACAGCATTTGTGGCTGTCACATTTTCTTCAAATGCATTCTTTTCTCCCTTAGAATGCCTTCAAACCGCTGCTGTCCAAGGAGCCATTAACTGAAATCTCCGCTATCAATTCAGCAGGAGACAACAGACAAGACTGTCTTACTTACTAACTTACTTACGTGTAGACAACGCACGTAATGTTCTCCGCTGCTTACGACAGCACTGTTTACTAATTGAGCTTGCGGAGAGAAACAGACACTACACGCGCAACCTCCAGCTCTCTGATTGACCAATGGGGGTTGCTATTGAGCCACGGGATAGTATGATATCTGCAGAATGAGCTCCTTCTTCCATGCAGACAGCTGCACATCACCGCGCAGGCCTGCCAACCACAATTAGCACTGGCGTGTGCTCGCGGATTGGAATACCAGACTACTGGGCCCATTCGCAATCAGCACTGGCAAGTCAGGATCTGAGAGCACACCGAAGGTCCGATCCAAGCCCCAGAACAATGGCTCTGCAGGGCTTCATTCCCTCAAAAGGGAGAAACACCCAGCCTAGCAATGGCCACTTAAAGATGAAATATCATCAGAACCAGGCCTGATGAAGCGGAAGTGAAAAACCATCCTGTAACTTTTCAATTATAATTTGGTTCTCATCATACATGCATTATTTTATTTATTAATTTTTTTTTTGCAAAAAGGTCAAACAAAGTGTCATGTTCAGTGACTATTCAGTTCCGCTATGTCGACCTAACATGAACTTACTGCACTTATATGTGTAGATATTTCAGTCAGTATTTTAACTCCATTGCATAGTCAGCAGAAGTGAGTTTAATATCAGCATGACTGTTATGTTATGTTATGTTATGTTATGTTATGTTATGTTATGTTATGTTAGTCGTCGAAGAGGAAAGAGCCACATCCAGCTCTCAGATAACACCGTGAACAGCAGTATTTCGAATGACCGGTAGATGTTAGTCCACAATTCCAAATAATTTAATTGAGTGCTTAATTGTTGGGAAATACACTGGGCGTTTCACACTTATACAGTTTGTCTGAAGAGTTTTAGAATAAGAAATGCTGTGGAAATTCAAACATGAATTGTCTTCATGCAGACCCAAGTACTTTATCATTGTAATGGTAATACTAGCAGAATTCAGAGAACATTCATTCTTTCCATCAAACGCGGGGCTATCATAGAGAACGTTGCATTTGTGCATGCGGTGGAAGGGGGGGAGGAGAAGGGGGTTGGTGGTGGCAAGAACTCGGAGCAAAACAATCACAGCCCTCGTCATTAGCAAACTAATGGAAAGGCATCCGGGGAAAGAAATGATAAAAGTTCAGATAGAATTGAGGCGCCAGCTGAATATATTTTTTTCTGGCCTGCTTCAGACATGACAGGCAATTATTTACTCATTTCAAGAAAGGCCCTGGCTCTGGAAATGGGTTTTTCCCAAATGAAACACCTTTTCATTAAATAGCTCAATTAATTATGCCTCCCTTCTGTGCGTTCTGTTATGACTTCTATCTACAGAAGGGAATCTGAAACTTACAGTGTATTTAGTGAGTGCTGCTGCGCAGTGCAAATGACATGGACGTTGCAATAGAGACGACTGGAACAGCAAAGAGTGTGAGGTTCAATAAGCCCGGTCTAAAATACAATATGGGACAAAGAGATGCAGTGGCTTGATCTGTGAGCTGAAGCCTGTTATTCAATATGACAGGTCCTTTTTTCCCCATCAGATCCACACCATCAAGAGGGAAAACTTTCCAGGATGGAGAGAGAGAGAGAGAGAGCTCACGGAACCTGAGCCAAGAGGTGCAGCGGAGACAGAATGCCTACAACAACTGAGCAAAGACAGAAAAAAGAAACCAGAAAATGGCAACTCCCTACTCCAGATTCATTTGGAATACAGGCTCTGGGCTTTTGATTGGCTGAAAGTTGAACAAACTTTTCACTGCTGTTGAAATACAGGTCATGCACACACTAACGGTGACCCGACTATAGGTGGGATAGAACGCGAAAGACCTATGAGTCACAGCGCTGGAACGTAACTATTAGCCACAAGATTGCAAAAGGTTATCAGGAGGCTAATTACAGTGAAGCAGATTGTACTGCCTCTGATTTCACTTTGGCAGCACACTGGCCACTACAGGATGCTGTAATCCTGACTGACAGCCTTAAATAGCCATGACCTTCAACTGGTAAAGGCATGGGCTACACAGGCAAAAAATGATGAGAAAAAGAAAGGTCGTCAGCGAACGCTGCTGCACTGTTTACTAAAGCAGACCACAGTTACATTGAAAAAGAGAAGAAACTTAAACATTCTGTCCCCACATTTTTGAAGCTCAGCTCTCATGTGAGCGCTGGATTTGCAGTTTTTGCCAAACCAAACGCTGCCTCTGGCTCTGGCCATACACCTCCAGGCCAAACTCAAATTGGATGGGACAGTGAATAGAACACTTTGTTGGCTGTCGCAATATTTTCCTGATGGGCCCTGGTTTGCCTGACCGGGGCTGAGGCCAGAGTGTCGGACAGCAACATGGCTGATGACTCAGGCCTGAACTGAACATTCAGTCCCGGCACCAGGCCACAGTGGATGGATGAGCCCCATTGTCTCAGACTGGTGCATCAGGCACCAATGAACTGTATGCTAAAGCCAGAAAGTAGCACATGCAGGGTCTACCTCCAACTCCGCTCTCTTAACTCAGCAAAGAGTCATTACCTAAAGGTCCTGTATGTATGACATTACCCTGGCATTGCATTTCTTTCTATTTTTTTCCATTGTTCTTTAAATATATTCAAAGTGATAAATATTTTCAGCCGTGTTAATGGTGTTCTACCTTGCTTGTATCCTTTATTTCCATCTTTCATCCTTTCTTTCTCACATTTTTCCCTCACACACCACCAATCAAAAGTTTGGAATAACTAGTGATTTTCACATTCATTAAATGGGGGAAGCATTGTCTCAGCCAGAACATTAATCTCTCCAGATAGCTTTTAACTATAGCCTTATAGGGGTAAATGACCAAAATAAAACTGATGTAATCATTATATCCCCGAATGGCGTTTCGGGGATATTATTGTTTTGGGTCCGACTGCCGCTGCCGCCGCTGCGCAGCCCTATGTGTTAACGCGATAACTTCAGTAATATTTCAATTAGAAATTTTCATGTTTTGCATATAAGTAAGTATCATAAAGAGGAAGAACTGATTCGATTTTGGACAATTTACGATTTCTAAATTGGCCACCAGGGGCCAAAAACTGAAAAATCACTGTTTTTATCATATCTCTGGAAATATTTGTCCAATTGACCTCAAATCAAGTGCAAATGAAAGGTCATGACCTGAGGATGTGTCCCACGATGACATTATGCCTGTTTGGTTCAAAATTTTGACACAAGGTGGAGCTTTGTCACATAAAATTCACAATTTTTGCCATATCTTTGGAACCATTTGTCCAATTGACATGAAACTATGTGCAACTGCAAGGTCATGGCCAAACATCATACCTGTATGGTTCAATATTTTGCCACCAGGTGGCACTTTGTGATGGAAAATTACTATTTTGGCCATATCTTCAGAACCATTTGTCCGATTGACCTGAAATTAAGTTAAAATGAAAGTCAATTCAAGGTCTATTCAAGGATTGGGGAACTGGAGGATTGGGGGTGTTCGGGGATATACCCCCAGCCGTCGCCTCCGACAGCATAAGCCTAGTTAAATATAGTAACGAGTGCTCTGTGATGGTGAACAACGAAAGCAGCTGTTGGCTTTTATTTTCTCATGCACTACTGTTCCAACACTTTTATTAAATAAAATAGCAATCACTACATCACTACTCAAATGAAAATTAACTCCAGACATTTAAGAGGCTGTATTTTTCTTTTTCGCCTTCCATTATGTTTAACAGCTCATTTTGGTGTCTTCATGCTTTTGGCAGTGTTTTGAAAGCACTATATGAAAAAAAAATTATTATTATTATTGTTATCATTATTATAAATAGTAATAGTAATACTAGCTCACCCGTCCATTTCTCCAGCTGAGTGTTTGGCATTTACAAACCCACCACCGCAGAATGTCAGAAGCCTGACCCAACCTGCACAACAGGCTTTGGTTATAGTGGTTGTGTTTGAACAATCGGCATGAAGATTATATGGAAAAAAAGAGTCACATTGCATTAAAATTGTACCTGGTGCGTGGAAAGTGAGGTTTTTAAACAACAAAGACCATTATTTTCACGAAGGGCCTGTTGGCGCTAAAAGCCTTTTAACCGGTGTGACCTTTCTTTGGGGAGACCCGGCGGGTTGTAATTTATAGATTAGAGTCACATTGAGCTTTCAAAATGCCTCTGTGAATTATACATCAAAATCCTTTCTTATTCAGGGTTCCATGCACAATTATGGTATTTGTATTTAACGTTGTATTGGGGCAAAATAAATTAATCATGAGAAAATTTGATGGCGAATGGCAAAGTCTAAATGAAATTCCAAAGAAGGACTAAAAATGTTCACCTTTTGCTTTAGTCGATATATTGTAAATCTTCATTAAACTGAAGCCAGATTTAGAACAGGAGAGCTGATAGTTAATATTTCATGCTTGGAGTATGAAACAGCACAACCTCCTGGCACCCCCCCCACCCCCCACACCTCAAACATGCCCATATGTCTTTTCCAATTGAAAGCTCATTACACTCACAGTTACACCATTATTGATGTTGAACTGCCAGAGCACTCTAGATTACGGCTGCCATGTCAATAATTAACAAACTATGTGTGAAGTGTGAGCCAATGATTGATCACACATTCATAATTCATTGTGCGGAGAATTTTATTTGTCGTCACTTAACAACATGTTTATGCATCATGTCCAAATATGTCACTGTCAATACTCTGAGCTCCTAATTGCAGGCAGTGCTGTGAACTCAACAGGAAGTCGATTTCGCACTCAGACTCTGTTTTCGACTTAATGGGCGATGCATACCTCCTGCGGATGACTCTTAGTGAGTCGAGGAATGGTCACAGCGAAATCCTGCCATTAAGGCTTTTGTCTCAGTTAGACCCTTAAGCACAAAACTTGTCAAACAGCCATATAAGGTAGAGAAGGTCAATTAGGTAATTAGCTCAGAATTAATAAATTCACAAAAAAAATAAAAAAAACAAACAATCAAACCCTCAAGAGGTTACAAAAAACACCCAACACCCAATTCAATTAACTGAAGAAATGCAGGTGTTTTGGACACATTTTTCTTTTAACAACTAATGTACTGTATGCCACAAAGTGCAAACACATACACATGCATGCGCAAATGCCCACATGCAGGCAGGGAAACATCGGTGTACACACACATTCAGGCACACACGCACACATGCATGCACGCACACACACAAACACGCACACACACACAGAGGATTCAAATTAATTAGTGTATGATTTGATTCTCAACAACAGGAATTTAGAGGTGCACTGACCTACGCACTGAATGATCAAACAAAGGCGTTCACATTTACTAGTTTTAGACTGAGTTTTAGACTTTAGACTGTTTTTATAAATTGGCATTGTGTCCCTTACTCTTCAAATTAATTTCCTGCCAGTGCCTGAAGTTCTTAATAAGAGCTTCCTGGTAAAAATCAACGCACTGAAGCTGGGGAAATGATGAAATACAGTCACTAGCGCTGTGTCGATGGTGAACATCCAGCCAAGCAGGGAGGAAAGCAGGAGCAGCTGTTCGCTTATGTTTCCTCATGGGGCTCAACACTCTGGAAATGCCAGATTAAAATTTCATCTTAAATGGCCATCAAGTTATCCAACCAATGCTTTCATCATTTCATTATTAGTTTTCCATTTTATCACTTTTACAAAGCTCTGCAGGCATGTAAACAGCATATGATATTCAGACCAGAGCTGGTTGGAGTGGCCAGCAAAGGGTTTATTTGCACCGGCTGCTTGGTAAATATCTGCAGGCAACACTGTAAAAACCTACAAACAACCCAAGCTGCCCCTCTCTGGTCCCTGGTCAGTGATGGGATATGATTTCAGTTTATTGCCAGATATTTCAGGCCTTTAAGGCCCGGTCCCACTGGCCGATGGACACGAAATGTATGCAAAAAGGACACAGCGGACAAGCAAAATTTCGGGGGTGGCCCCATCTGTTTTCATCCGCTCCAGAAATGGACAAAATTGGTGAAAATTTGCGAAAACAGAACGAAAAAGAACGGACGTGGGTAGTATGTAGCGGGGATGTTAAGCGCATGTTCATAGGAAGCCTAGCAGATGAAAGCGGATGGAAGTGGATGACAACTCCGAAGGGGTTACTAGGGATAACTGCGAAGCGGACGCATAGCGGAAAGAGCGGATGCATAGCGGATGAAGCGCTTTGTCCGTTTTGAATACTTTATATAGGAGATGCATACGCTTACATCCTTTCTATTTCCGTGCTACTAACGATGTAGACGTTCCGTGTACCTTATCTCTCCTCCCTCTTTCCGTTTTCAGCTGCAGCGGATGTGAGTTGTGAGGATGCCCAGAGGATGCAGAGAGGATACAGCAGACGTTTAACGGATGATGACGGACATAGAACATTTGTTGCTAGTATATGTCGCGGATTTACATCGTACACGGCGGAAAGTTCATCCGTTCTAAAAGTTTTGTGCAGCTCAAAACTTTTTGTGCGGATGAAATCACAGTGTACGGATGCTCGATGGATAGAGCGTATGAAACACGTATGCAATGAGTACACAACGGATGCATAGCGTTTTCCAACAGATGGCAAGATTTTTTTTACGTTTTACATCCTTTTTGCATCCGTAAGTGCAGTGGGACTGGGCCATTATATGCAGTTGAGATCAGAAGTTTACACATACATAGGATGAATTCAGTAAAAAAAATGTATTTTTTTTACCACTCCGCAGATTTCATGTCAAAACTATAGTCAAGTAGCCTAGCGGCGATGGGACTGCAGGAGCCTGGCATTGCAACCTTGGGTATCGCAGACACTTCCTAACAGCCTGATGGAACACGTTTGAGGCTCTGGCAGCTCTGAGTTGATCCCAAAGATGTCGTACAGTCACAAAAGTAGTGTCACGATGCCGTTATCATCAGGACGCTGTCTTCTTATGCTTATGTTGATCTGCATCTTACAGGGGCGATTCTGAACAGCATTATTTGTCCCGAACCTCTGACAGAGTCAACCGATAACGCTTTGGCTGACATTTAGGCATTAAGCCAGAGTTTTATGAGTTTGTCCATCTTCTACCCAGCCAATGGCCCTTCATCTTTCTTGGGTGTTGAATTTTCATCAAACCATCTTTATATATCAAGTGATGATGAATGGAAAATGCTTCGCTCTTTAATTTAGAAAATTGGCATTCAATGAAAAAAAAAAAACATGCAAATGGTGCATGACATGTAGCAGTGGGTGTTTTGAGGCAGTTTGTCAGTTTAGTCTAAGTTTGTTCTTCAAATCCAAAGCGCAGGAAATCTGGGTTAACTTGAAAGTGCAATGATTGCATGTACCATAATAATGTGTGATGTCTATAGTCCAAATGACAACCTAAAGGGGATATTCTCACCCTGTCTTCCTTAAAAAGACATACTTTCAAAGATGATCAAAAAGAAAAAAAAATCACGTCTGTTACCTTTGCTGAGGCTAGAACTTTGATTAAAAACAGACAGTCAGAGGTGCATCTCTAGTGGGTCACCGCCATTGGTATTGTGACTGTGGTGCTGTGATAACGCTCCCATAATGACTGCCTTGCTGTCTAATTTTTCACTTAGCAGCAGACAGGTAACCAATCTAAAATCATATGGTTTTAATTTTCTGATAAAAAGGAGACTCATTTTCTGAGAGAACGCGGCGTCACCTGTCAGCAGGTGAACATGGGAAATCTGGATTTGTTGCTGGGGCTTCAGATCTGCCGAGGTCTGGGGAGGACACTGTATCTGACATACCTGCACATATCCTGGGTCATTATCAGGAGTTTCTGTCATAGAAAGGCATGAGGCTCTCGCTCTTGACATCCTTTTGGTCCATTCCAGTGGTAAACAAGTGAACAGGTAACAGGTGATACAGTTTTACAAGGAGTTGAACAAACTTTCAAAAATTACCAGGAAACAAATGAATAACTAATTACTCTTTAACCATAAGTTAACAGGCAATTTGTGGGTAAAGCCAATCAAATTTTTTTGATTACCTAATGATCTTTTTGTTAAGTGTAACCACAGTTAATTCCCAATTCGTTTTTCATTTGTTCCTCAATTAACTAATAATTAGGATCTTAATAAAGTTTCAACTTCTTGTGCAGTGTAGGCGCCTGCGGGTATGGAGCTGCTCTATTTATGCATGCAGTTAAACAATTCTATCAATAGGTGGCACACACGAAACAGTTATTGAATATTCAGGAGGAAGCCGTGCCAATAAACGATTTTGGCGATGCAGCTGTTTAGTCCCCATCTTTCAATTTCTTCTCCCATTGTGCATGTAATTATGCTCTTACTTCCACAATTAAAAATAGCCATGAACTGTACTGCAGATTTTTTTTTAATAATAAGACAACACCAGGCATTTTAGTGAACTCAATTCTGCACTATTTTTTTTTTCAAACCTATTTCTTCAGAGAAGTTGACAGTTCACCACTATCGTTCCAGGTTTTAATAATGTGCTTGAGGGTTCTTAACCCAGTTTCAGTGATTTCACCGACCTCCTCTGTCCTTTTTCTCTGCTTAATGAAGGCCAATAATTTTCCCCTCTTGACATTCAGGTACATCTCCATGACCGTGGGACACATCCACTGACATGTCTGTTTAAGAAATGAGAAGCTACACACTACATCAGTCAGGGGAACGAATTCTTCTGTCTGAGACATTGTAATTGCTGCAGTAATAATTCAGTCATAAGGTCGTCATCATTTGCTATTTAATCCAAAATGTGACTCTTTTTCACCAGGCAGTGTATGAAAATGTATGAAAACACAGTGAGAGAATAAAAGAAGTCGAAGCTTTCTGACAGGGATAAACAAACACTAGGAATAGTTGTTGTTAACCATAGAACTACAGCTATTTACTCTGTCTAATACGTCTTGAAGGGTGTGCATTTTGTAAAGGAATGTTAAGTGATTTCAAGGAACTCATTAAGTCTAATGATATTCTCCATGGATGAGAAATCGGTTACGTAATAAAACCATTTTATAAGACCAGGTGGACCCTCCTGCCACATTATGCACCCATAGTCCAACATGACAGTGTCCCTTTATATACACTGCTAAAAACATTTAAGGATAGTTTCATGACCATAAGGATGAAGTCATATCACCAGATAATACATAATCAAATCTTCATGGGATGCTCTGAACCACAGTGTGAACTAGATTTCCATCTCTTTCATCCTTTAAAACGATGGCGCCTTCTTAAAGTCTTGAAAGATTGAAACCATTTTTAACGCAAGGGGTCAGCCTAATACTCATTAGGTCCTAGAAATTCAGTTTTGGTTTCCAATATTTTGTCTACTGCATGAAATTTCAAATTGTACCCTTCTGCCAGTACACAGTCATCAGGTATGATGGCAGATAATTGAGCACAATTTGGCCATTAACATTTAACATTTAATTAACATTTAAGTATGCGCAAGGTTTAAAATGACCATGTTGCCATAAAGGTGGATACAAGGATTGGAGAGAATTGCAAGGATTACATCTTTGAGATGATGATCCCAACCCTGCCATGCTACTGTTGTACAACCCCAATTACAAAGTATTTGGGACGAATTGTAAAATGTAAATAAAGTCAAAATGCTATGACTGTCAGATCATATGAGCCAATATGTTGGTTAAAATACACAGATAACATTTCAAATGCTGAAAGTGAGACATTTTACATTTTTATCCACAAAATGAGCTTATTTCAAATTTTCTGACTGCAAAAGGTCTCAAAAAAGTTGGGACACCGGCAACAATGGGCTGATAAAGCAATTAAGAGAATCAGCTGAAAGAACATTTATCAAGTAATTAAGTCAACTGGCAACAGCTGTGTAACATGATTGGCTATGAAAGGGACGTCTTAGAGAGGCTGAATCTCTCAGAAGTAAAGATGGCCAGAGGCTCTCCAACCTGTGAAGGCTTACTTAAAGAAATTGTGGAATACTTTAAAAACAATGTTCCTCAACGTCAAATTGCAAAGGCTTTGAAGGTCTCATCATCGACAGTGTATAACATCATCGAAAGATTCAGAGAAACTGGAAAAACTCCGTGCGTAAGGGACAAGGCCTAAGACCTTTATTGGATGCCGGTGATCTTCGGGCCCTCAGACGTCACTGCCTCCCTCAACGGGATGATTCTGTCATCGACATGACTAAATGGGCCCAGGAATACTTCAAGAAACCACTGTCTGTAAACACAAGTCCACCGTGCCATCCACAAATGCCCCCTAAAACTCTATCATGCAAAAAAGAAGCCATTGTTGAGCATGATCTTGAAGCACTGCCGTGTTCTGTGGGCCAAGACTCATTTAAAATGGACTGTAGCAAAGTGGCAAAGTATCTTGTGGTCAGACAAGTCCAAATTTGGCATTCTTGTGGGAAATCATAAGGGTCGTGTCCTCTGGGCTAAAGAGGAGAAAGACCACCCCTCCTGTTAACAGCGATCAGTTCAAAAGCCAGCATCTCTGATGGTATTAGTGCATATGGTGTGGGACACTTGCATGTTTTAAAAAGCGCCATGAATGCTGAAAGTTGTATAAAGGTTTTAGAGAAACATATGCTCCCCTCCAGACGACATCTATTCCATGGAAGGCCTTGTGTATTTCAGCAGGACGATGCAAAACCACATACTGCAGCTATTACAACAGCATGGCTTCGTAGTGGAAGAGTCCGTGCGCTGAACTGGCCTGCCTGCAGTCCCGATCTTTCTCGGATTGAGAAAATTTGGCGCAGAATTAAACGAAAAAGTCCGTCGAAGGAGAGCCAAAACTCTCCAGCAGCAGTAAGTCTGTATGAAACAAGAGTGGGATCAAATTCTAGTGGCTAAACTCATGACACTTGTCTCCTCAATGCCCAGACACCTCCACTCTGTGTTAAAAAGAAGAGGGGATGCTACACCATGGTAAACAGGCCCCTGTCCCAACTTTTTTGAGACCTGTAGCAGCCATCAAATTTGAAATGAGCTCATTTTGTGGGCAAAAGTTATAATATTTCGCAGTTTCAACATTTGCTATGTTACCTCTGTTGTATTGTGAAAAAAATACTGGCTGGTGTGATTTGAAAGTCATCGCGTTTTGATTTTATTCACAATTTACATTTTGTCCCAAATATTTTGATTTTGGGGTTATATTTAACTACCCCTCTCTTCACTGTGGGCATAACAGAAGATTTCAATTCAGCTGAGAAAAGGAGGAGATGTGAAGGTGTAAACAGGAAATTGATGATACAATGCCCGAGTGAGAGAGATATGCCTACGGGTGACTATCAGTATTGCCTGAGTGTTGGTAATGACACTGGTACTGCCTGTAAACCTTAGTCTTTCTACTCTGATAAGTGTTTAATATTTTTGATTTATATTCTGTTAATCAGTCTTTCAGGCATAGGCAGATGCCCCCGGGTATCAGGACTGGTTTCCGTATGGAGCTCTTTATTGAGCGAATGCCATGTAAAAGCTTGCTGACTCTGCTCAACAGCAGCTTTCAGAGACCTGTCACAAAGGAACAAGCATAATTCTTGCCTCCCACATCCCTCGAACTATCTCTAGCTGGCCAGCCTTCGGCAGGAGCTCTCTCTCGACTTCAGGCGGGGATCCTCGTGCTGCGATTTGTGTGTTCCGGAGAGAGCTTATGTGCTTCGGCAAAGCATAGCAACCCACGTTACACCAAGGAACAAAGCAGCACTGCAGAAATCCTGTCAAGCAAACGTTACTGCGCACCGCACCGTCAAGACTCTGTGACCACAGCCGCTCGTGACGAGGAGCTCATTTGCATATGGGCACAACATGAGTGCTCAGTAAGACATACAGTCTGTACATCACCACACATGCAGGGGCTCATGGGGAAAAAATACCCTGTGGAATGTGACGCAAAAAAAGTGGTTCCAGGCACAGCGCACCCTGCCAGAGGGACAGGTTTTACTGCTTATGTTGAATGATCTATGACCCCCCTGAAATTCCTCCCCTACCACTGATGAGCCTAGTGATGCAACATTTTTGAGCGGCATATGGTTGGACGCAGAGTTGAAAAAATGCACGTTTTAAAACAATTTTTGGTCTTTTTTTTTCAATTAACCTGACCTTGCCAATAAGTCAATAATGTAATCAGGAGATCTTTTGACCATTGAACATCTCTCTGAAAATTTCAAATAATTTGATCAAACAGTTTTTCACATTAAAATGCTGACAGATATGTAAACAAATTAATCAGTTGCATTGCCTCAGAGCTCACCAAAATGTAGCTGAATAGAATAAAATGTTATAACCAGAGAATTCGACGCTGGATTTTTTAAGTTTTATTCGTCTAATTCAGTTTCAAGTCAATACGAAATCAGTTTTCAGTTTTTCGATTACCCTGTCCTTCGCTTTGGGCAAGGTCGTCAAGCTGCTGTTTTTAGCTTACAAAAATGCCCATCTATCATCCAATTTGTACCAAAATATCTCCTGAATTGTGGCTTTAATCAAGAAACGGGCAAATTTCTTATTGCTTATAATGGGGAAATGTTGTTGTTGTGGGAATCTGAAGTGAAGGAATGGATTACTATCATTTTAATTTTATGAATGAATGAGTTACTCTCGTGTAACGCAGAGTTGAGAGGAAAATCAAATGTGTTTAGTTTCAATTCAATCAACTATTCTGGAAGTTATCGCAAAAAACACGAAGTCTGACCTTTGGCCTATATCTTTGCTCAACTTACCCCCATTTTCACAAAAAAAGAACAATAGGGACCTATTCTAGGCCACAGACTATTTGTGTGTGAAGTTTACTGAGGACTGTTTAACTGAAACTGAAAGCTTTTCAGCAAATATAAACAACAAACTCAACTGACCAATATGCCCATCAAAATGGAACATTACGTCAAATGCCTTCGAAAACAACGCCTTCGGCAGGGTATTAAGGGTTGTGTGTTTCACTATCAAAAAATGATTTTCATGTTCAATAGGTTTACATCACCGGCCATTTCAGAGCTCACTTATAGTCATTACAAACTTCCCCTAATTTGTCTTTTGTCACCTTCCAAATTTCTGTCTGATTTTTCTGTCTGGCTGGGAAGACTTTTTTTTTTTAATTTTGGGGGCAAAAAGCCGAAGTCACCCCAGGGTATTCAGTGACCTGACTCATTTGGGTTGAGGATTTAACAGCAGAAATATAACCAAGTGTACATGTGCATTAAAGAGATACAGCACATCATTTAATAAATAATTTTCTAGTCAAGCCACTAGTAGCCTCTTATATATATCAAATTTCCTTTTGGTACAGATGTGAATGCCTTATAAAATCATAAAGGAGAGCTATTCATACTTGCTTGCAAGGTAATGATCTTAAATCTGAGGTCATATGTGAACAGAATAACCTTCAGGAGTCTCATTTTTGTGCAAAGGGAAGTACAGAGCTGCTCCACCACGAAGCGCTAACTAAAGGCTTTAAATGCGGTGGCAGTCTTCGTCCAAAACGATAGTTTTCATTGGTCATGAAAGCAATGGCAAATGGCAGCATAAGAATACACACCACACAAATCCTGATGCGTCATATAACCTCAGTGTTTTTGTTGCAGCTGCCATTTCAGATTCAAGGGCAGTAGTGAGGAGAGATTGGACAAACAGGGTCAGACGCTACAGGAAGAGAACAGCGTACAACAGCTGCGCCGTATTCCTGCACAGACAGATTCCTTAAAGTTTGTAAAAAGAAAATGGCAACATTTTTTTCGCAGAACACTTCTGAGTATGTCAGACAAAGAGTTTCTAAAAGGAGAGTTCAATATCAGAGCAATTACGGCAAGCCTTCAGTTTTGGCAGAAGTGGGCAAAGGTTTCCGAAACCAGGAGCCCTATGCCTCTTAAATCTGGTGGCCATATGGCGTCCTCACCTGTCTGACAGGGTTCACTGTCTAACAGATTGAATCTTGCTGTGGTCCAAGGATAGGTGAAATATGGATTTGGTAACACAGTTGTTTTATACGGTCACCATATTCACCCACCATCTCCGCAACAGCTCAAACAGTGCTAATGTTGCTGTCGTACTTTAAATGACCGCTGCGGTCACTCTCTCACATGCCCACAAGCATGTACACACACATACACACATACACACGCACGAATGCAAGTACGCCCATGCACACACACACACACACACACACACACACACACCCATGAAACAAACTTTGTGGCTAGACGATTTCAGGGCATATTTTAATCTGCAATTTTCATCAATGAAATTGCTATTGTATTTTATGGTGGGTCAGGAAGAGAAAGATTTCCTCCACGCTGCTACCAGACCCCTAATAACTACAGTCGGTTCTTTGACGTGGAATCCATCTGAGCCAGAGAGGCAGCATGTCAATCATCCCACTGTAAACACTTCATATATAAGCAACAGAATTCAAATCCAGGATAGACTAGAAAAGAGAAAGAAAGGAGAAATAGTCATATGAAGTTATGGACTCAAAGACTGAATGATTCCCTGAGTGGTTTGAAGACGATAGACCATGAAACTTAATATTTCCCATTTATACTGTTTCGCAACCAAACTGGCTCAGTCTCAGATAGGTGTTTGGCTTATTGTCGAATGAAACGATGACAAGCATTTGGCTTCAGGGAGCTGTCTCGCTAAAAACAGAAATTGGTAATGAGCAGGAATGGGAACCACTTTTCACAGCAGCTCATTTTTAAAATATTGAAACTTAATACATATGAATGTCATTGACCTGCAGGTCAATTGCATGCAAGTTTCTCAAGGACGGCAGGCAGCATGAAATTGGGGATGAAATTCTAATTTGGCTGTAGCTTGACTGTAGTGAAGGTTCTTCAGGATTCTGTGCAAACAAGTACCACAATATTGAAGAAGATTAATCACTTTTTTTTTTAAATTTCAGAGAGCAAAGAAAGACCTGCAGTGCAGTCTTTATTGGAGGTGCTCTCTGCCATCTCTCTGAACACAAATTGCAAAGGCCTTTTTAAACAATTTCTCTGAAGTGATTTTCTCTCTCTTCTCTGAGGTACTAAAGCCCATTACAGTCCTTTAATGGGGTCACTCATCTTTACATGTGTGGATTATTCCATTCCAGGTGACGCTGCATCAAGGTTAAAACTGGTAATTAAGTAATAATAATTTCAATAATTGTGGAAATTAAAAAGATAAAAAAAGGCTAAAGTGGACTGTAAGTTGGCCAAAAAAATTAACTCCTCGAGCCACGCTCGTAGAGCGGGTGCATGGAATAATTTGTGTCCGAGTCTATTAACTGCACCAGAGTGTGCAAAGCTAATCCGGGGACGGCGCAGTGACTGTGTCTTATCATTTAAACGTCAAACCGACGCGCTGGTTACAAGCCCTCAGTGATTAGGCAAGGGGCCCAGAGCTCAGACGCAGCGTAAGCACATGCACAAATCAAGTTGTCAACATGCTGATCTTCTTGTTTTGGCCTTGTGACAGCAGTCAACGCATCCGTACGCCACAGAGGATGATGAGCGACCATGTTGGACACACTTGGGTGGCTGCAAGAGACTCCCGTGGTTATGGATAGTCACTGGTTTCATTTTCTAACCGGGGCGATATGTTCAGCAAGGCTATACTCCAGCCTCAAACCCCCCCTTTTATTTCATGGTTGCAGTTGCTGAAATTAACCGAGTGGCAAAAGTTTAATTTCTGGCCGTTTCACGCACTGTCATGTCTAATGAGTTTCGTCTGATTATGTATAAAATCAGTAATCGGATGTGAAAGGTGTCTAATTGACTGCAATTCCACCCTGCGAGAGTTCTATCAATGGGGCCCATCTGCAGCAATTTTCATCATCTGTTTTCGGGCGACAGATTCGCGAGGAGCTGGACGGGGGCCACATGCGCCCAAACTGGCCGTAGTGATGCAAACAGATGGCCGGGCATTTTGCAAGTGCGTCAAATTTACGGAAGGGAGCAAATTGGTGGACAGGCCAAAGTCAGAGCCCTTACGGTACAGTACCAGCACTAATTAAATATACAAACGTTGAGCAAATTCCTTCGCTGCCATGTGGCTTTGACTCCCGGACAGCCTGAGAGTACTGATCTACACAAACTCACTGAGACTAATGTTTTTTTTGGCTTGTGAAATCCAACACAGAATCATTTTGTTTCTCCCTTCACCCATAAAGGCCCAGCTTCACCGAATAAAAAAAAAAAAAGCTGTGAGAGACATGAGGCGGACCAAGTGGACCACAAAGAACACATTTCTGGAACAATTTTGAAATATTACCCAGAGCACTTCACAAGAAGGTCCAAAGAAATTGCATAACCTGACATATTTGGTGACTACTAAGGGCTGAATGCTAACCTGTATATCATCTATTTATATTCACAAATACACGAGCTAATGCTAATTAATGTAGGAAATGAACAGCTCATGAATGTGTTAATTATGACTAATTATAAGTTCATATGCGTTTCTAATGCTTCAATAATCAATTATTAATATATTGATAATTAACACCTGAGATCTTTTTCATGCTCAGTAAAATTGTTCATATATCATATATTCATATTAGAAACAAAATTGCCATTTTACCGCTTCGGCTCAGTCAACTTACTCATTAACCCTCAAAAAAGTGATATGAGCAAAATTATATTCAGTGATACAGTTTTTCAATGTGGGCCCATTTAATTGGCAAAAGTACATTCTTTGCAGTGCCGACATATTACTATATGTATATATTTTACTAATTAAGTAATCAATTATATTTTTCAAATGAAGCATGAACATACGATTGACACCTTCCATATTTTCTAATGCTGGTTTTTTGCCTGTGCATTTCCATAAAAATGAGAAATTAAATCTGAGCATATCTGCAGTTAACCTACGCAACCTACCATTTGCTGCACTTCCTTTTGTTTTGGCGTAACACCCAAAGATGCAAGACAGGAAAGAGACGCAACGCAGGTTAAATATCCTGCTCAAGCATTATATAATGACAGTATTCTAAAACCTGCATCCTTTCAGGCCAAAAGGCAGCTCTTTATCAAAATCACTGCACTATCACTCACCGTACACTGGGGTGTGTTGAATGCTGAGAGCAGGTCATATATTCACAGCCCTCCCCACTGCACCACCTCACATCAACCCAACACGCTCCCTTAATAATCCCACCAACCCCAAATTCTAATATTAATTACACAATTGGGCCAAGAGCTAAGCTTCTGCCTGCACAGAAGCTGTTTTATGGGCTCATGCATCACAAATGGGAAGAATTTCCAAGTCATAATGACTTAATCAATGCAGCGCAGCAAAAAAGTATTCACCCCCTTCCTGAGTTCTTCTATTTTTGCTTATTTCATATATTTAAGTATTTGAAATCATCCAACAAATTTCAAATTGTGACAGTCCAATCCTCTTTATTAGACAAAGACAGTGGGAGTAAATACTTTCGTACATAATGCAGCTTTTAAAGGATCCTGTCATTCGTTGAAGGAAGGATCACCTATACAATAAAAAAATTCCCCACCCTAATTCCAATAACTGGTTGTGTCAGTCATGGCAGCAACAACTGGACTTTCAACAAGTATTTTGGCTGACTCCTCTAATTCAGCCACACTGAAGGGTTTATGAGCGTGAACTGTCTGTTAAAGATCACGCCACAGCATGTCAATCAAATGCAAGTCGTCGACGAGGCCCTTCATTATGTTTCTTTTTTTGCCATTCAGTGGTGGACTTTTGTGTGCTTTGAATAATTGTCCTGCTGCATAATCCAACTGCACTTGAGCTGAGCCGCAAGCTGATGGCCGGACATGTAACTGTGGGTCTGATGTTCTTGTTGTGGAATTCTGTGTGAGCTTAAAGACCCATGTCTTTAAGAAGGTTCTACTTTTCACTCCTCGATCCACCAAATATTATCCTAAAAGGCTTAGGGAGTCATTGAGATGTTTTTTGGCAAACGTGAGACATGGCTTCATCTTCTTTTTGGACAGCAGTGGTTTTTTCCTCACAGCTCTCCCATAGATGCCATTTACACCCAGTTTTCTCATTGCGAAATTGCGAACACTAACCTTAACTGATACAAGTGAGGCCTGCCATCCTTTAGATGATAGTCTGGGTTCTTCTGTGACTTCCTGGTTCAGTTGTTGATGTGTACTTGGAGAAACTTTGGTTGGTCAGCCACACTTGGGAAGGTTCACAGCGATTCCATGTTTTCTCCACCTGTAGCGAATTCTTAAGTCTCAAGGCCTTAGAACTGGCTTTGTATCCCTTTTCAGCCTTATTGATGTCAATGACCTTTGTTCCTCATTTGTTCTTGAATTTCTTTAGATGGCAGCATCATGCACTGCCTTTTGCCTATTTTACACTGCCAGACAGGTTCTATTCTGAGTGTGCGGTGAAATTGAACCCAATTATCAATTGTTGAATTGGTTGATTTGGCAATGAAGGGGACAATTACTTTTTTTCCTCATAGGTAGGGTTGGATGGCTTTTTTCTATCCGTATTTGAAATCATCATTGAAAAACTGCATTTTTTGTTTACTTGGATTTCCTCCAAATATTAAAATTAGCTTTTTGATTTGACACATTAAAGTGTTACCAGTATAAAAAACTGGAAGAAATTGGAAATAAGGCCAAGACTCTTTCACAGCAGTGTACAGATTTAAGGTGTACCAAACTACCATTCAACTGTCCCCCTGTTGCCAAATAGAATTAGTTTGCTAATCATCTTAAAAATGGCCGCTAATCTGCCCGTCTTCAAAGTACATTGGAGCAGGGGAAGGCAGCGGAAGACAGCTGAAAATATTCCTATAGCTCATTTGAGCCTAAAGTGATTTGTAACGTAGCTTCATGAATTTACAGAACCCGAGGAACCCGCAAGAGAAGTGGAATGGAGCATCGGTACAAAAGCACAGATGCTAAAGGTTGGGGGGAATATTTGCATAAATGAAAGGTTACCATAATACTACTTCCCCTGCAAAGTTATTTTGGTCCGCCTGAAGTTCATGTTAAGCAATTATACAGTCTTCAGGCTTTCACTGTCCTTTTCAGCGCCTTCTTATTTCCATTATGGCTAGACTTTTGTTCTGAGGTACTGGACAATAGTACTATAGATGCTTTACAGTTTTGAGAAGGTAATGAAATAATGTCTCGTCAGAGTGACCAGAGCACACTGAGATTAACCCTGTACAGGCAGTGCTGCATGTTAGAATTGAGCATTGTAGAGATGACAAAGTAAAAGACTGCACAAAATTTGAAGTTCAATACACATATGGATGACTGCATAACGTCATCTCTATATATCAGGCACAATCACAGAAGGTTTAACATGATTACTGTCAACACTGTGAAAGTTCTTGCACTTGGAAATGTAGTATTTGTTCGTGATGTTAAAGGGAGCAGTACTGAGACTACAAAATAACCTCCTCGGTGCACCTGGAATGCTGAAAGCAGATTTGGCATTAGTCCCATCATAGTTGTTTGAGTTATTTCAAATTTTAAAATTTAAAAGTTTGATCTGGTAGTGGCACTACAGCCACACTTCTCTATGCGCCAGAAAGGATCACAAGAAGAGTGCAAACGACAGCGTTCTCCCCAAAGGCAGGGTTCACAGTTTAGCATTGTGGATGCACAACAGGAAAAAGGTATAAGAGGTCCAGAAAATAAACAGGAGAACCACTCTGGGCTCCAGGAATATTCACAGCACATTTTGGTCATCGGGTGACCAATATAAATAAGAGCCCTTCCCTTGACACCAGGCTCAAACACAAAAAGTGTGATATGACTCCGAGGAAAACTTAAAAAAAACTTTTAAAATGTTACATTTGGGCCACAACAAGAAACATTAGAGCCACTAAAATCACTAACTAGTGCTTAAACTTGTGCCAATAGCTACATGCCCCAGGAATGTTGAAAGCAGATTAGGCATGATTCCCATAAAAGCTGTTCAAGTTATTATCATTTTATTTCATCAATAGTTTAGTGAGGTGGAGACGCTTCCAAAAAGATCATAGGTTGAACAACATCTACAACAACCCCTATCAATGCGCCAGAAACCATCACAAGAGGTGTGATTCCCTGCAAAACTGTTTTTAGGTTGTTCCATTTGAAAATGTAAATTTTAACCTGATGGTGGTGTTATAGGAAAGGTCATAGTGTCACGCAAAACAATAGGGTTCGCCCTATATGTACCAGGGAAGAACACAAAAAATTTTGTGTTAATTTCATATATACACTGACATGAAGGAAACGCTGCAGTGGCAATAGCAGCCAAGGCGAAAAAATATAAATATCTCTCATTTCGTGGCTATAATCATTTATTCCCTTAAACTCGGCCTCCAAATTGATAGAAGGCAGCCGGCTGCAGTATAGACATCTCTCTGGCATATTTACACCTGATAGGCAAATCAATCACACCTGATTTCAAAGAAAAAAACTGATCATGCATTATTGAAAATCTGTTTACACTAATTTCATCACAGGAGGGAAATTGTGGTGCCAAATTTATCCCGATGCCCGCATTCGATTTTAGTGGCTGACTAACTGAGCAAAGTGATGGGTCTTAAATGATCTCCTTTCATCTTTTTAATCAATATGCCCTATTTGTGGGTGTCACATCTCAGCCACATTGATTTATCGCGCTCGAGTCCACCTAATGGACAGATTCGTTTGTCCCCACACCGGAGAAGCAGTAAATTGGCTCCTGTTCAGGAAAACAAAGGGAAGGTGTGAAAACAATGGGCCAGTGGGGGCCCAGCTGAAGGGTGCGGGGGCTGGTGCAGGGATCACGAGACGCAGGGCCGCAGGCACCCAGGGATAAAGAGACAAACAGATGAAGAAGAGAGAAAATGCAGGCAGTAGGTGACAAAGAAACAAGGAGGCCAAAGGGATGCGGAGACACAGGGATGAGTGGGAACATGGATACAGAGGAAAAGGGATGCGGAGACACAGGGATGAGTAGGAACATGGATACAGAGGAAAAAGGATGCGGAGACACAGGGATGAGTGGGAACATGGATACAGAGGAAAAGGGATGAGGAGACACAGGGATGAGTAGGAACATGGATACAGAGGAAAAGGGATGAGGAGACACAGAGCTGAGTAGGAACATGGATACAGAGGAAAAGGGATGCGGAGACACAGGGATGAGTGGGAACATGGATACAGAGGAAAAGGGATGCGGAGACACAGGGATGAGTAGGAACATGGATACAGAGGAAAAAGGATGCGGAGACACAGGGATGAGTGGGAACATGGATACAGAGGAAAAGGGATGAGGAGACACAGGGATGAGTAGGAACATGGATACAGAGGAAAAGGGATGAGGAGACACAGAGCTGGGTAGGAACATGGATACAGAGGAAAAGGGATGCGGAGACACAGGGATGAGTGGGAACATGGATACAGAGGAAAAGGGATGAGGAGACACAGGGATGAGTGGGAACATGGATACAGAGAAAAAGGAATGAGGAGACAGAAGGTTGAGTAGGAACATGGATACAGAGGAAAAGGGATGTGGAGACACAGGGATGAGTAGGAACATGGATACAGAGGAAAAGGGAAGAGGAGACACAGGGATGAGTAGGTACATGGATACAGAGGAAAAGGGATGCGGAGACACAGGGGTGAGTGGGAACATGGGGACAGGGGAAGAGGGATGCGGAGACACAGGGATGAGTGGGAACATGGATACAGAGGAAAAGAAATGCGGAGACACATGGATGAGTGGAAACATGGATACAGAGGAAAAGAGATGAGGAGACACAGGGATCAGTAGGAACATGGATACAGAGGAAAAGGGATGAGGAGACACAGGGATCAGTAGGAACATGGATACAGAGGAAAGGGGATGCGGAGACACAGGGATGAGTGGGAACATGGATACAGAGGAAAAGGGATGAGGAGACACAGGGATCAGTAGGAACATGGATACAGAGGAAAAGGGATGAGGAGACAGAAGGTTGAGTAGGAACATGGATACAGAGGAAAAGGGATGTGGAGACACAGGGATGAGTGGGAACATGGATACAGAGGAAAAGGGAAGAGGAGACACAGGGATGAGTAAGAACATGGATACAGAGGAAAAGGGATGCGGAGACACAGGGATGAGTGGGAACATGGATACAGAGGAAAAGGGATGCGGAGACACAGGGATGAGTGGGAACATGGATACAGAGGAAAAGGGATGCGGAGACACAGGGATGAGTGGGAACATGGATACAGAGGAAAAGGGGTGCGGAGACACAGGTATGAATGGGAACGTGGATACAGAGGAAAAGATATGAGGAAACACAGGGATGAGTAGGAACATGGATACAGAGGAAAAGGGATGAGGAGACACAGGGATCAGTAGGAACATGGATACAGAGGAAACGGGATGCGGAGACACAGGGATGAGTGGGAACATGGATACAGAGGAAAAGGGATGCAGAGACACAGGGATGAGTGGGAACATGGATACAGAGGAAAAGAGATGAGGAGACACAGGGATAAGTAGGAACATGGATACAGAGGAAAAGGGATGAGGAGACACGGGGATCAGTAGGAACATGGATACAGAGGAAAAGGGATGCAGAGACACAGGGATGAGTGGGAACATGGATACAGAGGAAAAGGGATGATGGGACACAGGGATCAGTAAGAACATGGATACAAAGAAAAGGGATGAGGAGACACAGGGATCAGTAGGAACATGGATACAGAGGAAAAGGGATGCGGAGACACAGGGATGAGTGGGAACATGGATACAGAGGAAAAGGGATGAGGAGACACAGGGATGAGTGGGAACATGGATACAGAGGAAAGGGGAGGAGGAGACACAGGGATGAGTGGGAACATGGATACAGAGGAAAAGGGATGAGGACACACAGGGATCAGTAGGAACATGGATACAGAGGAAAAGGGATGAGGAGACACAGGGATCAGTAGGAACATGGATACAGAGGAAAAGGGATGCGGAGACACAGGGATGAGTGGGAGCATCGATACAGAAGAAAAGGGAAGAGGAAACCCAGGGATGAGTAGGAACATAGATACAGAGGAAAAGGGATGCGGAGACACAGGGATGAGTGGGAACATGGATACAGAGGAAAAGGGGTGCGGAGACACAGGTATGAATGGGAACGTGGATACAGAGGAAAAGATATGAGGAAACACAGGGATGAGTAGGAACATGGATACAGAGGAAAAGGGATGAGGAGACACAGGGATCAGTAGGAACATGGATACAGAGGAAACGGGATGCGGAGACACAGGGATGAGTGGGAACATGGATACAGAGGAAAAGGGATGCAGAGACACAGGGATGAGTGGGAACATGGATACAGAGGAAAAGAGATGAGGAGACACAGGGATAAGTAGGAACATGGATACAGAGGAAAAGGGATGAGGAGACACGGGGATCAGTAGGAACATGGATACAGAGGAAAAGGGATGCAGAGACACAGGGATGAGTGGGAACATGGATACAGAGGAAAAGGGATGATGAGACACAGGGATCAGTAAGAACATGGATACAAAGAAAAGGGATGAGGAGACACAGGGATCAGTAGGAACATGGATACAGAGGAAAAGGGATGCGGAGACACAGGGATGAGTGGGAACATGGATACAGAGGAAAAGGGATGAGGAGACACAGGGATGAGTGGGAACATGGATACAGAGGAAAGGGGAGGAGGAGACACAGGGATGAGTGGGAACATGGATACAGAGGAAAAGGGATGAGGACACACAGGGATCAGTAGGAACATGGATACAGAGGAAAAGGGATGAGGAGACACAGGGATCAGTAGGAACATGGATACAGAGGAAAAGGGATGCGGAGACACAGGGATGAGTGGGAACATCGATACAGAAGAAAAGGGAAGAGGAAACACAGGGATGAGTAGGAACATAGATACAGAGGAAAAGGGATGCGGGGAGACAGGGATGAGTGGGAACATGGAAACAGAGGAAAAGGGATGAGGAGACAGAAGGTTGAGTAGGAACATGGATACAGAGGAAAAGGGATGCGGAGACACAGGGATGAGTGGGAACATGGATACAGAGGAAAAGGGAAGAGGAGACACAGGGATGAGTAGGAACATGGATAAAGAGGAAAAGGGATGCGGAGACACAGGGATGAGTGGGAACATGGATACTGAGGAAAAGGGATGTGGAGACACAGGGGTCTGTGGGAACATGGATACAGAGGAAAAGGGATGCGGAGACACAGGGATGAGTGGGAACATGGATACAGAGGAAAAGGCATGCGGAGACACAGGGATGAATGGGAACATGGATACAGAGGAAAAGAGATGAGGAGACACAGGGATGAGTAGGAACATGGATACAGAGGAAAAGGGATGAGGAGACACAGGGATCAGTAGGAACATGGATACAGAGGAAAAGGAATGCGGAGACAAAGGGATGAGTGGGAACATGGATACAAGGGAAAGGGATGCGGAGATACAGGGATGAGTGGGAACATGGATACAGAGGAAAAAGGGATGAGGAGACACAGGGATAAGTAGGAACATGGATACAGAGGAAAAGAGATGAGGAGACACAGGGAGCAGTAGGAACATGGATTCAGAGGAAAAGGGATGCGGAGACACAGGGATGAGTGGGAACATGGATACAGAGGAAAAGGGATGAGGAGACACAGGGATCAGGAGGAACATGGATAGAGAGGAAAAGGGATGCGGAGACACAGGGATGAGTTGGAACATGGATACAGAGGAAAAGGGATGAGGAGACAGAAGGTTGAGTAGGAACATGGATACAGAGAAAAAGGGATGCGGAGACACATGGATGAGTGGGAACATGGATACAGAGGAAAAGGGATGAGGAGACACAAGGATGAGTGGGAACATGGATACAGAGGAAAAGGGATGAGGAGACACAGGGATGAGTGGGAACATGGATACAGAGGAAAAGGGATGAGGAGACACAGGGATGAGTGGGAACATGGATACAGAGGAAAGGGCATGAGGAAACACAGGGAGGAGGGGGAACATGGATACAGAGGAAAAGGAATGAGGAGACACAGGGATGAGTGGGAACATGGATACAAAGGAAAGGGGATGAGAAGACACAGGGATGAGTGGGAACATGGATACAGAGGAAAAGGGATGAGGAGACAGAAGGTTGAGTAGGAACATGGATACAGAGGAAAAGGGATGTGGAGACACAGGGATGAGTGGGAATATGGATACAGAGGAAAAGGGAAGAGGAGACACCGGGATGAGTAGGAACATGGATACAGAGGAAAAGGGATGCGGAGACACAGGGATGAGTGGGAACATGGAGACAGAGGAAAAGGGATGAGGAGAGAGAGGGATGAGGGGGAAGATGGATACAGAGGAAAAGAAATGCGGAGACACAGGGATGAGTGGGAACATGGATACAGAGGAAAAGAGATGCGGAGACACATGGATGAGTGGAAACATGGATACAGAGGAAAAGAGATGAGGAGACACAGGGATCAGTAGGAACATGGATACAGAGGAAAAGGGATGAGGAGACACAGGGATCAGGAGGAACATGGATACAGAGGAAAAGGGATGCGGAGACACAGGGATGAGTGGGAACATGGATACAGAGGAAAAGGGATGAGGAGACACAGGGATCAGTAGGAACATGGATACAGAGGAAAAGGGATGAGGAGACAGAAGGTTGAGTAGGAACATGGATACAGAGAAAAAGGGATGTGGAGACACAGGGATGAGTGGGAACATGGATAATGAGGAAAAGGGATGCGGAGACACAGGGATGAGTGGGAACATGGAGACAGAGGAAAAGGGATGAGGAGACAGAGGGATGAGTGGGAACATAGATACAGAGGAAAAGCAATGCGGAGACACAGGGATGAGTAGGAACATGGATACAGAGGAAAAGGGATGCGGAGACACAGGGATGAGTGGAAACATGGATACAGAGGAAAAGGAATGAGGAGACACAGGGATGAGTGGGAAGATGGATACAGAGGAAAAGGGATGAAGAGACACAGGGATGAGTAGGAACATGGATAAAGAGGAAAAGGGATGCGGAGACACAGGGATGAGTGGGAACATGGATACAGAAGAAAAGAGATGCGGAGACACAGGGATGAGTAGGAACATGGATAAGGAGGAAAAGGGATGAGGAGACACAAGGATGAGTGGGAACATGGATACAGAGGAAAAGGGATGAGGAGACACAGGGATGAGTGGGAACATGGAAACAGAGGAAAAGGGATGAGGAGACACAGGGATGAGTAGGAACATGGATACAGAGGAAAAGGGATGCGGAGACACAGGGATGAGTGGGAACATGGATACAGAGGAAAAGGGATGCGGAGACACAGGGATGAGTGGGAACATGGATACAGAGAAAAAGGGATGAGGAGACACAGGGATGAGTAGGAACATGGATACAGAGGAAAAGGGATGCAGAGACACAGGGATGAGGGGGAACATGGAAACAGAGGAAAAGGGATGCGGAGACACAGGGGTGAGTAGGAACATGGATACAGAGGAAAAGGGATGAGGAGACACAGGGATGAGTAGGAACATGTATACAGAGGAAAAGGGATGAGGAGACACAGGGATGAGTAGGAACATGGATACAGAGGAAAAGGGATGCGGAGACACAGGGATGAGTGGGAACATGGATACAGAGGAAAAGGGATGCGGAGACACAGGGGTGAGTGGGAACATGGATACAGAGGAAAAGGGATGAGGAGGCACAGGGATGAGTAGGAACATGGATACAGAGGAAAAGGGATGAGGAGACACAGGGATGAGTAGGAACATGGATACAGAGGAAAAGGTATGCGATGACACAGGGATGAGTAGGAACATGGATACAGAGGAAAAGGGATGAGGAGACACAGCGATGAGTAGGAACATGGATACAGAGGAAAAGGGATGAGGAGACACAGGGATGAGTAGGAACATGGATACAGAGGAAAAGGGATGAGGAGACACAGGGAAGAGTGGGAACATGGATACAGAGGAAAAGGAATGCGGAGACACAGGGATGAGTGGGAACATGGATACAGAGGAAAAGGGATGCGGAGACACAGGGATGAGTGGGAACATGGATAGAGAGGAAAAGGGATGAGGAGACACAGGGATGAGTGGGAACATGGATACAGAGGAAAAGGGATGAGGAGACACAGGGATGAGTAGGAACATGGATACAGAGAAAAAGGGATGCGGAGACACAGGGATGAGTGGGAACATGGATACAGAGGAAAAGGGATGCGGAGACACAGGGATGAGTAGGAACATGGATACAGAGGAAATGGGATGAGGAGACACAGGGATGAGTAGGAACATGGATACAGAGGAAAAGGGATGAGGAGACACAGGGATGAGTAGGAACATGGATACAGAGGAAAAGGGATGCATAGACACAGGGATGAGTAGGAACATGGATACAGAGGAAAAGGGATGAGGAGACACAGGGATGAGTAGGAACATGGATACAGAGGAAAAGGGATGCGGAGACACAGGGATGAGTGGGAACATGGATACAGAGGAAAAGGGATGCGGAGACACAGGGATGAGTAGGAACATGGATACAGAGGAAAAGGGATGAGGAGACACAGGGATGAGTAGGAACATGGATACAGAGGAAAAGGAATGCGAGGACACTGGGATGAGTGGGAACATGGATACAGAAGAAAAGGGATGCGAAGACACAGGGGTGAGTAGGAACATGGATACAGAGGAACAGGGATGAGGAGACACAGGGATGAGTAGGAACATGGATACAGAGGAAAAGGGATGAGGAGACACAGGGATGAGTAGGAACATGGATACAGAGGAAAAGGGATGCGGAGACACAGGGATGAGTAGGAACATGGATACAGAGGAAAAGGGATGAGGAGACACAGGGATGAGTAGGAACATGGATACAGAGGAAAAGGGATGAGGAGACACAGGGATGAGTGGGAACATGGATACAGAGGAAAAGGGATGCGGTGACACAGGGATAAGTGGGAAGATGGATACAGAGGAAAAGGGATGCGGAGACACAGGGATGAGTGGGAACATGGATACAGAGGAAAAGGGATGCGGAGACACAGGGATGAGTAGGAACATGGGTACAGAGGAAAAGGGATGAGGAGACACAGGGATGAGTGGGAACATGGATACAGTGGAAAAGGGATGAGGAGACACAGGGATGAGTGGGAACATGGATACAGAGGAAAAGGCATGAGGAGACACAGGGATGAGTGGGAACATGGATACAGAGGAAAAGGGATGCGGAGACACAGGGATGAGTGGGAACATGGATACAGAGGAAAAGGGATGCGGAGACACAGGGATGAGTAGGAACATGGATACAGAGGAAAAGGGATGAGGAGACACAGGGATGAGTAGGAACATGGATACAGAGGAAAAGGGATGAGGAGACACAGGGATGAGTAGGAACATGGATACAGAGGAAAAGGGATGAGGAGACACAGGGATGAGTGGGAACATGGATACAGAGGAAAAGGGATTGCGGAGACACAGGGATGAGTCGGAACATGGAAACAGAGGAAAAGGGATGAGGAGACACAGGGATGAGTAGGAACATGGATACAGAGGTAAAGGGATGAGGAGACACAGGGATGAGTAGAAAATGGATACAGAGGAAAAGGGATGAGGAGACACAGGGATGAGTGGGAACATGGATACAGAGGAAAAGGGATGCGGAGACACAGGGATGAGTGGGAACATGGATACAGAGGAAAAGGGATGCAGAGACACAGGGATGAGGAGGAACATGGATACAGACGAAAAGGGATGCGGAGAGACAGGAATGAGTGGGAACATGGATACAGAGGAAAAGGGATGCGGAGACACAGGGATGAGTAGGAACATGGTTACAGAGGAAAAGGGATGAGGAGACACAGGGATGAGTAGGAACATGGATACAGAGGAAAAGGGATGCGGAGACACAGGGATGAGTGGGAACATGGATACAGAGGAAATGGGATGCGGAGACACAGAGATGAGTGGGAACATGGATACAGAGGAAAAGGGATGCGGAGACACAGGGATGAGTGGGAACATGGATACAGAGGAAAAGGGATGCGGAGACACAGGGATGAGTGGGAACATGGATACAGAGGAAAAGGGATGAGGAGACACAGGGATGAGGCGGAACATGGACACAGAGGAAAAGGGATGAGGAGACAGAGCTGAGTAGGAACATGGATACAGAGGAAAGGGGATGAGGAGACACAGGGATGAGTGGGAACATGGATACAGACGAAAAGGGATGCGGAGACACAGGAATGAGTGGGAACATGGATACAGAAGAAAAGGGATGCGGAGACACAGGGATGAGTGGGAACATGGATACAGAGGGAAAGGGATGAGGAGACACAGGGATGAGTGGGAACATGGATACAGAGGAAAAGGGATGAGGAGACACAGGGATGAGTGGGAACATGGATACAGAGGAAAAGGGATGAGGAGACACAGGGATGAGTGGGAACATGGATACAGAGGAAAAGGGATGAGGAGACAGAAGGTTGAGTAGGAACATGGATACAGAGAAGAAGGGAAGAGGAGACACAGGGATGAGTGGGAATATGGAGACAGAGGAAAAGGGAAGAGGAGACACAGGGATGAGTAGGAACATGGATACAGAGGAAAAGGGATGCGGAGACACAGGGATGAGTGGGAACATGGATACAGAGGAAAAGGGATGAGGAGACACAGGGATGAGTGGGAACATGGATACAGAGGAAAAGAAATGCGGAGACACAGGGATGAGTGGGAACATGGATACAGAGGAAAAGAGATGCGGAGACACATGGATGAGTGGAAACATGGATACAGAGGAAAAGAGATGATGAGACACAGGGATCAGTAGGAACATGGATACAGAGGGAAAGGGATGAGGGGAGACAGGGGTCAGGAGGGACAGGGATACAGAGGAAAAGGGATGCGGAGACACAGGGATGAGTGGGAACATGGATACAGAGGAAAAGGGATGAGGAGACAGAAGGTTGAGTAGGAACATGGATACAGAGGAAAAGGGATGAGGAGACAGAAGGTTGAGTAGGAACATGGATACAGAGGAAAAGGGATGTGGAGACACAGGGATGAGTGGGAACATGGATACAGAGGAAAAGGGAAGAGGAGACACAGGGATGAGTAGGAACATGGATACAGAGGAAAAGGGATGACGAGACACAGGGATGAGTGGGAACATGGATACAGAGGAAAAGAAATGCGGAGACACAGGGATGAGTGGGAACATGGATACAGAGGAAAAGGGATGCGGAGACACATGGATGAGTGGAAACATGGATACAGAGGAAAAGAGATGAGGAGACACAGTGATCAGTAGGAACATGGATACAGAGGAAAAGGGATGAGGAGACACAGGGATCAGTAGGAACATGGATACAGAGGAAAAGGGATGTGGAGACACAGGGATGAGTGGGAACATGGATACAGAGGAAAAGGGATGAGGAGACACAGGGATCAGTAGGAACATGGATACAGAGGAAAAGGGATGAGGAGACAGAAGGTTGAGTAGGAACATGGATACAGAGGAAAAGGGATGTGGAGACACAGGGATGAGTGGGAACATGGATACAGAGGAAAAGGAAAGAGGAGACACAGGGATGAGTAAGAACATGGATACAGAGGAAAAGGGATGCGGAGACACAGGGATGAGTGGGAACATGGATACAGAGGAAAAGGGATGCGGAGACACAGGGATGAGTGGGAACATGGATACAGAGGAAAAGGGATGTGGTGACACAGGGATGAGTGGGAACATGGATACAGAGGAAAAGGGAAGAGGAGACACAGGGATGAGTAGGAACATGGATACAGAGGAAAAGGGATGAGGAGACACAGGGATGAGTGGGAACATGGATACAGAGGAAAAGAAATGCGGAGACACAGGGATGAGTGGGAACATGGATACAGAGGAAAAGGGATGCGGAGACACATGGATGAGTGGAAACATGGATACAGAGGAAAAGAGATGAGGAGACACAGGGATCAGTAGGAACATGGATACAGAGGAAAAGGGATGAGGAGACACAGGGATCAGTAGGAACATGGATACAGAGGAAAAGGGATGCGGAGACACAGGGATGAGTGGGAACATGGATACAGAGGAAAAGGGATGAGGAGACACAGGGATCAGTAGGAACATGGATACAGAGGAAAAGGGATGAGGAGACAGAAGGTTGAGTAGGAACATGGATACAGAGGAAAAGGGATGTGGAGACACAGGGATGAGTGGGAACATGGATACAGAGAAAAAGGCAAGAGGAGACACAGGGATGAGTAAGAACATGGATACAGAGGAAAAGGGATGCGGAGAGACAGGGATGAGTGGGAACATGGATACAGAGGAAAAGGGATGCGGAGACACAGGGATGAGTGGGAACATGGATACAGAGGAAAAGGGATGTGGAGACACAGGGATGAGTAAGAACATGGATACAGAGGAAAAGGGATGAGAAGACAGAGGGATGAGTGGGAACATGAATACAGAGGAAAAGGGATGAGGAGACACAGGGATGAGTAGGAACATGGATACAGAGGAAAAGGGATGAGGAGACAGAGGGATGAGTGGGAACATGGATACAGAGGAAAAGGGATGAGGAGACAGAGGGATGAGTGGGAGCATGAATACAGGGGAAAAGGGAAGAGGAGGCAGAGGGATGAGTGGGAACATGGATACAGAGGAAAAGGGATGAGGAGACACAGGGATGAGTAGGAACAGGGATACAGAGGAAAAGGGTTGAGGAGACAGAGGGATGAGTGGGAACATGGATACAGAGGAAAAGGGATGCGGAGACACAGGGATGAGTGGGAACATGGATACAGAGGAAAAGGGATGCGGAGACACAGGGATGAGTAGGAACATGGATACAGAGGAAAAGGGATGAGGAGACACAGGGATGAGTAGGAACATGGATACAGAGGAAAAGGGATGAGGAGACAGAGGGATGAGTGGGAACATGAATAAGAGGAAAAGGGATGCGGAGACACAGGGATGAGTGGGAACATGGATACAGAGGAAAAGGGATGAGGAGACACAGGGATGAGTAGGAACATGGATACAGAGGAAAAGGGATGAGGAGAGACAGGGATGAGGAGGAACATGGATACAGAGGAAAAGGGATGAGGAGACAGAGGGATGAGTGGGAACATGAATACAGAGGAAAAGGGATGAGGAGACACAGGGATGAGTAGGAACATGGATACAGAGGAAAAGGGATGAGGAGACAGAGGGATGAGTAGGAACATGGATACAGAGGAAAAGGGATGAGGAGACAGAGGGATGAGTGGGAACATGAATACAGAGGAAAAGGGATGAGGAGACAGAGGGATGAGTGGGAACATGGATACAGAGGAAAAGGGATGAAGAGACACAGGGATGAGTAGGAACATGGATACAGAGGAAAAGGGATGTGGAGACACAGGGATGAGTGGGAACATGGATACAGAGGAAAAGGGATGCGGGGACACAGGGATGAGTAGGAACATGGATACAGAGGAAAAGGGATGCGGAGACACAGGGATGAGTGGGAACATGGATACAGAGGAAAAGGGATGTGGAGACACAGGGATGAGTATTTAAGCTCTCTTATGACATGAAAATGGCCGTCAAAATTTACTGTGTCCTGACACACGCAGCAGATCTGCAATCCGAAAATAAACACTTTACTGTATTACTATATTTATGGCCTCTAGTGTCCAGAAGAATCCTGATACTTAAAGTAAATGATCATTTATCTAACCTGTTATATCCTACAGCGATGATTACACATACTAATGTCACATGATTACTAGTGCTAAAGCTTCAAAAGCGCAATGAGGGAGTCCAATGGTTCTTAAATATATTGTATGACTGTTCCTAATGCAACATAACTGAATATTCTGATCACTGACTGTGCTACCAGACAGCGCAGTCCATCCCTGCCAAGTAGACAGCTTTCTAATCCCAGAAAAAAAGAGAACGCTTGCATAGAATCAGTACAAAATGGTACCGCATGCGCTCAAGGGCACAAGCGGATATACAATTTATCAGCAGGCCTGCTGATAACCTTTCCCAGTCAGGCAGGTGGAGTAACATTGCGCTCTGGAAGTGATGCCGGCTTGATAGAGACTCAAAACAAAGCAATCAGGTCCAGCTCGAAAAGTGACTACAGTCGCAGCGGGACTCGGGAAATGTTATAGACTGGAGGAACTGTGGGAGAGGCGCTCGACGGGAGACAGTTCCACTCATATTACTGCTGCTGTAGCTCTCATGAGGAGCGAGGCCCTCTGTTCTGTTTCAGGTGATATCAAAAGGCACACAGGACATCTATCAGTCGCCAAGAAGCACACTGGTGCGTCGCTCAGCACTCCTCCAAAAAAAGTATCTGTCCAGCGCTGTATTTAAAGGTTCCGAGTCCAAACCAATGAGAAAATTTCTATGTTCATCTCATTGGATTTCAAATGAAAAAGAGGGAAACTATTAGCTTTTTTAATAAGGCGTGCTTGAATAATGCCACACTTCATTACTTCCTCGTCGATTCGCATTTTCTACCTGCTTCATTGGCGGCAGTTGGTTTCAAACAGCAATTTCCAAGACAATGGCCTTGTTGGTTACATGATGAATGTCAGTGTTATTAATTATCCAGCTCATTACCGCGTAAGAATGAACCTTTTTTTCCTCATTTTATCTGGACACCATCTTGCCTGTTACAATAGTCCGCAGTCGGCTCCCATAGTGCCTCCTTTTCATTTAGCAGCCTGTCACTTTTAGCTTTGCAGCGCGAGAGCCCTGTCGCTGCGTGTGATTTTTGACCTGCAAGGTCTACCCGTACACTTCTGCTTCAACTGTCTAGTGGCCCTCCACTCATCCACTACCCCCCCCCCCCACCACCACCACCCACCCATCCACCCATCCAAGCCCCAGAACTCACATGCCCAACTAATACTATTACCTCCATAATCCCAAGCTCAGAGTGAACCTGATAAACAGGGCTTTTATGATGAAAGCCATTTTATATCAGAATTAGCAGGTGATTGCTGCTTTAATAATCCACTTATTTATAAAGTCCTCGGTGCAGTGATTAAGCCTCGGCTCCAATTTACTTTCTCATTACTTGAGGAGAGAGGCTGGGCTGCCCTGTGTCTCACTGCTCCGAGGCAGGGAAACAGGAGGCTGGCTGTGATTTAAGCCACAGGCTTCGCTGCTGTGGATCCTTCTCCATCTGCGTCCAATCACACCTGATCTCAGATTCTCTTTCTCAATATTACTCACTGCTTACGATCTCTTCCCTTCTCTCTATCCTTCCTCCCTCTCTTCCTTCCTCTCCTCGATTACTCAGCCTCCTTGAGCCAATTCCCTCTCTCGTGTACAGAAACCTTTTCTGCAATGGTCCACGCTGATTGACTGTCTTACTGACTTTTTTCCTGTGTGAAGCAGCCTTTGCTTGAACCTGAGGGAATACCAGCTGCTGAACTTTTTTTGTTTATTTGTGAGTATCTGCATGCGTGTATTGCAAGTGTGTGTATGTGTGTGTGTGTGTTCAAACTGAAACCAACCACCCCCCGCCCCATACCTCAGGAGCACATCACATGATCCTCAGACCAGCGGAACCGTACATACAGCCCCCAACACCCTCCACGAGTGTGAGTGTCGGGTTAATTAAATTTTCCCTCATCCTGCACGCCGCCTCTTTGCTTGGCCGGTGACAGCGCCTTTACTGTCCCACACCTTCACCTCCGCACCCTGTCGCAGGAGGGCCAGCTCATTTACCTGTGCTCTCAGTCTGTGAATAATAAGGCATGGTGTCAGTAACCTGCCTTCACCAATTGCAAGCAGATGCAAAAGAGATCCTGGCGGCTTTTGCCTTGCATGAGGCCTCTCGAGCGCAGACTCCTCCTAAATGCCCAGATTTCAACAGCAGTGCTAGAAATACCCTAATGAAAGCAGAGCACTTAAGATGAATCTCCAGAGCAATGAAGTGACCTTCGTCAGCTCTGCTTTAAACTAATATTTATAATTACTGCTTTGGGTTGCCACAAAAGAGATCTCTGCTGATACTCAAGAGGGAAATTATTCTAATTATGACTAACAATATTCACCAAATGGAATCTGGTATGTTTAGGAAAATGAAAGTATGATGAAACCAAAATTTGTGACCCACAGCAACAACACGGCATTACTACCGAGAAAAAAGTGCTTAATCCTTATTTCAATTACACTAGCAATATCGCACAAAAAACAAAATACAGAAACTAATTGTCTGATATTTTCTTTTCCCTGTGTTGCCAAACAGCCACTACTGCTATTCGTTGGTGTATTACATGTATTCCTGAGTATAAGAAGCGTGGGCTGTGTCCTCCCTGCACTACGTCCAGGGACTTAAGTCACTTCTTTGAACATTGTGTGGTGGATTTTTTCAATGAATAATTGTCAACAGAAGCACCCAAAACCAACAGACATTTTTTGCACATTGTTGAGGCACACAAGCCTTCAGAATACCTGTAATTTACTCCGCCACCACGTTCCTCACTGAACCTTAGGGTTAAAATGACATATCCTAAGACAATGGGTCCATTGTTACCTTATCAAAAGAAGACATATTCTTCTGTCATTTTTTCCCTTGGCCATGGTGACAGGTAATATTTCTTCTGTTGTCAGTTATGGCAGTGAAAACAATGCCTGACAGTAATGAACTAACTATTAACAGCAAGGCGTGTCAAGTGAGAAGGTAAATTAAAGCTCAAACAGTAGTCAGAGGAACAGAAGCACTCACAGTGAATCAGTTCCTTCGGTGTCAGGGAACAGCCTGGCTGACAGACAGGCGCACAGACCCAGCGTAAGCTGGCAGATCCTGTCACCCTTGCACCCGCAGCAGAGAGAGAGGCGGGGAGGCTTGGATTGTCTTATATGCTCAAGCTGCCTCCGTTCCTGACTGTCCCCATTCACTGTGCAGCATCTTCATTTAACTGCTGACTGATGCTCGGTATTATACAATTATCAGGCGGATAGTTTGTTATCCAGAGAAAGTGCAATGATCTGACGCCTACGCTCACGAGTTGTCATCTCCGCTTGTGGGGGAAAGAAAAAAAGCTGCAAGATTTGACATTTCTGGCGGATCCAGTTTGTGTAAAAAAAAAAAAAAAAAAAGGATTTAAAAAAAACCTCCTTTGCCTTCTCATTATATTGCAATTCAGCCACATCTATGAAATACATTGGCTCTAATTGGCTTTCCAGACTGCTCTCTTTGGAGATGTGATTTAGTCACTGAATCCTGTACAAACTCAAACTGAAAATAGCTTTTAATTTTTTGTTTTTTGTCAGCTTCATCATTTGTAAAAGTGCTTATTTAATTTTAAGCAGTAAGATAAGATAAGATAAGATAAGATAGAAGCTGACAGAAGCTTCATAGAAGCTGAAATACAGTGCAATGATCAGACAAACTTTTGGGAGCAGGGAGGGCATTTTAACGTCCTATGAAGTTAAGGTGACTGGATTTCAGAAATGAAATCAAAGATAATTTGGAAAGGAAGACATTGAGGCTCAAAGGTGAAATTGACATTGAAATGTCTAAAACTGTTTAATGAGTTAGAAACAACAAGACAAGTCAATTTCTAGTCTTGGCCTATTTTATCCCTGGGAAATGTAGTGCTGAGACAAACCTAGAGCAAATTATAATGATGATGTTGGACACTTAACGTTACTAGTAACAGATTGAACAATTCAAGGAAATCAATTTTTTGCAGTTCTGCAGTTTTTGCAGTTTTTTTGGAAAAAAGTCTGTCATTTCTGTATTTTTGATTTAAACTGGACAGATCTCCAATTATCTTAAAGTGATTGTTATGGCCCCAACTTGTTATAACACTTATGACAGCAAGGGATGACAGACAACATTTTTAAACTCAAACAGATTTAATTAAACAAAGACCAACACAAACCTACAATTTATACCACTGACCAAGATTGATAAAATACAAGAAAAAAATATTTACAGTCCCTTGAGATGGGGTTGCTTGGTGATGTCCTGGGTGAGGAAAATGCTCAACACAGGCAAAAATCCTCAAAAAGCTTCACAGGTCTTGAAAAGAGTGACAGGTCTGGTCAAATGTATCCTTTTCCTTGCAATTTCTCCCACCACTTTACTCTGTCAATTCTCCTCCTTATATACTCTTTAGCAGACCCCTCCCACCTTTTAGACTTTTTTTTCTTCTCTGGGACTTTCCCCTCTCAGACATGCCCAGGACATGCCCAAACCTAGCTCCAGACTGGGCTTCACAAAAAAAAAGGTTAATACTGCCACCTAGTGGCATTTTTTTCACATTACATGATAAAATCACACATTGCCCCGCGGGATTTAGAAACAGCATTTACTTGAAGAAAATAAGAGAAGCTTCATTTCATCATACAGTGTGCTGGACAAAAATGTACGTGAAAGCTCTGTATGAAGTCTTTTTTAAGTGCATAGATAAGAGAAAGTGTGTTGTTAGGCTCAGTAATGGATGATTATGTTATGCGCACTTACGGGAAACAATCCAACAATTTTAAAAACATGTCTTAATTTTCAAAACAGTGAAATTTACAAGTAGGTGGAGTTTGACGTAATGAAAAATAACAGACCAGATGAAGGTAACGTTAACGTAACAGCCCCAATACAACAAATTCTGCCTTTGTGTCGGTATAAAGACTCAGGTTAGTCATTCAAACACAGTAAAGAGAGAAAGCCCTGGTTCAGTTGTTTATTAAATTGAGGATGTCAAGCAGGCTGTGAGATTTGCTGGCCTTCATGAAATGCTGCAAAGCTCTTGACCCTGTATTCAAAATTCCAGGCGCCGCCAAAGTGAATAGCTGGCTCCTTGCACAGATGGGCACAGCCTCTACACAAATGAGAGTTTTTGGAAGCACTTTGAAAATAACTCTTTGCACTCATGGCTGGAGGAAAAAGGGACTCACCATATCTTTAATGGGAATATCTGCAAGTTACTCTAATCTCCCCCCAACAAGAGGCCCAATATACCTATCCAAATCTGCACTGAATCTGCACTAGAGCTCCTTGCGTAGCCCACTGACTGAACTTTAGACACATAGGGCATTCCACAGAAAATTTAGCTCCTTGTGACAAACAAAAAGTTGATGATGAGCTAACCATTAATGATTTAAGTGACATGGCTATCTTGAAAAAGCATAGCAGTAAATTCAGTATTCAGCACAAAAATTATGTTTGTCATCCGCCTACTAAAGACCTTTGGCAATAGCAAGTTGTGAGCTTTTGTACTTCATATTAGCATTAATGAACTGCATGTTTGCGACAAAATCATAAGAAGCAGTAAAATGTTCAACAAATCATTTCATTCGCATGCATTTACTCTCATTTATTGCAGTTCGCTAGATTGTGGTCTTGAGCCTTACATGTAGGCTGTCAATATCCCTCTGGGCAAAACCATAGGAATTCAGTCAGCATTTATGACTACGGCAAACACAGTCTCTGTGCATAAGACTGTAATATCTTCAACGTTTGGCAAATTGTATCAGATTTAAGAGATGCCTCAACTGGGAACAGTTTGACATGTTTTACTAGGGAAATGTTAGACTAAGCAATATGCACTGCCTGGCCAAAAAATAAGCATTTTAAATAAGCAACTACTTTAGAGCCCATGATAGAGCCATTATTGTGGTGATTAATGTGTTTCTGTGGGGAACAATTTTTTAACCTTGTCTGATGCAGTGCGTAGCTTCTTGTTTCTTAAACATTTCAGAAGATGTATCCCATAGTTGTGGAAAAGATGTTTCGATGTCACAAGAGGGGAAAATTATTGGGCTTCACAAAACAAACAAACAAACAAACAAACAAACAAAAAAGAAATACAGGGAGATCATTGAGATGCAAAGCATCATTACAACCTGAAAGGATAGCGATGAACTGTCAACTTTAGAGAAGAAATGATTTGGAAAATAACCATGAATGATCCTGATAGGGGATCAGTACAGTGCTTGGTAAAGGATAATAAAAAAAATAAATAAAAAAAAGATAATAATAATAATCGACTGTAAAACTGATGCCTATGTTTAATAATAAAAATAAGAGCATTTTCACATGCACAATGTGACAAGAACTTGCAGGACTGGGACTAAACAGCTGCATGGATGCAAGAGAGTCACGTATTAGTGAGGCTGATCAAATAAAACGTTTTAAATTTGTAGGAAGCAGAAAGACTGGACTGTGGAGCAGCGCGAAAAGGTCATGTGGTTTGATGAGTCCAGTTTGACCCTGTTCCAAAGTGATGGGTGTGTCGGGGTAAAAATGAAAGCCCACGACGCATTGTGTAATTTCTGGGTTTTAGTACAAAATTATTAGAATTATTATAAGGATTCTCTGCCACTATTAACTTGTGTTGCATAGGTACAGCTGGAGCTACTGTTTCTAAATTTTGAAGAGCAGTATTTTAGTTACTGTTTTTGTACTATTTTGGTTCACTGCCAATGGAGAGCTGCAGTTACCAGGTTCCATAGTGTCATAGTTCTAATTGAACAGCAGTCACGCTGTGGCTTCTCCCAGTTGTTTAATTATCATACTCGCCAGGGATATGAATTCTTTTGCGTATTGAGGAAAACTCAAACGTTGTCTACATCAGTTTGCAACTTCAGAGCACAATATGAAATTGAATTACTGCCTTAACCTATATACAAACAGAACATGTTTTACAAATGCACAACGATTCACTAACAAACACAATGTGATTCGCAAATGCAAAACTGATTCATGTGCAAAGAAAGTGTGGTTTGCAAATATAAAAATGATTTGCAAACAAACAGTGTGGTTGGCAAATACAAAACGCCATTAACAAACGAATGTATTCTGTTTTACAAATACGAAATATACCCATCACAAATACCCAGCACTTCAAATTTGTATGAGAAAATACTTTCTACCGGTGATAAGGTGGTGCCGATTTTTTCACTTGAGTTCTTAGGATTTGTGAACAAATGTCCTAGCTAAGCTATTTACCCTCATCAACAGCAGGTGGCGCTATGAGTCCATTTCTTAGATCTCTAAATGGCACAACACCAGATCGTCCTGAAAGAGGAGGTTAATATCCCGCCAGACACAGTACAGACATCAAACTAATGACTTTGACGGCAAAGGGTGGGCCTATTACTGATACTAAATATCACCTTATGCAAGGGTTTCTGACATTTTTCACACCACATGACTCCTCTATCTGAATAAGATTGAGTACCCCAAGGCAATCGAAAAGCACAGAAAAATCCATATTCAGGCGGGGGATCAATTAGCATAATATGGAAATTTCTGCATGTGAGTGCGAAAGGGTTAATGTGTTGAAAAGGTAATTCTGTAAAATTAGGGCAATTTTTTTTTTGTTCCTTTTGAACATGGTGGAATAAAAATGAAAGATAAATCTTGCGCAGAAAAGACCTCCTGCTGCTCAGGAAAACTCCTTTTGCACCACTTCGTCTTACTACGCCTTTGAATTGCCAGCCAGATATGCACTTATTCACCGAAATTGCTAGTGATATATCTGAGTATTCATCTCATATAATTGCAAGATTTGATTTGGTATAGTGTAGTGTACTACTGGTACCAAATTATACCATTTTTGTAGATGGGCAAGTGATTTTGTCATGCCATTGCAGAATCTCATAATTTCTCAAATCTTACATCATATTTTAGATTCAGAGGAGATGGACGATCTCCAGAACGGTGCACTTCCCAAATATCAGAGAATACCACCTTTGGCCCATACGCTCCAGCTGCGCATGACAAATGCCCAAAAACACTTGAATGCTGAGCATGTCAGCAGCAAGGCAAGTAGGCTGGTCCATCTGGAAATCCTCTGTGGTCAATGAGATAATTATCAGAAAGTGTGGCTGAATGCTAATTGGAGACTGCTCTGCATGCAGGAACAGTGCTATGGACATGTCTAAGTGACTGAAATAAAATAAGCAGTGAATAAGGTTCTTAAGGAGATGGGTGATGCCCTCCTGGGAAGCGACTGGATGGGGACCAAGCACCTTTTAAGGTTTTTGGGACCATTTTCATCCTAACCATTTGCAGACAGACAGTTGGTCCTTGTCCAATATGGTGCTACGCCCACTTAATGTGGAGTATTTACAGTTAGAGCCATCAGCTGCTGTTGACAACTCATGGCTCAGATCTTCTTGAAGTCCGTTTGCGTGGATCCTCAATTCCCTCTCAACTGACATCGATCCAACCCCAGTAGCAGTGATCCTTATGGAGTTCCATTGGCATTGTCAACGTCACAGATCGAGCCCCTGATGAAGGCAGCCGAATCATTTGCTGCACTCTCCTTGACAGACATGAACAATAATCAGCCAACAGAACCAGCAGCACCTCAAACACCAGAGAACTTGTTGAATACAACTTCCACAGTTGGCCGAGTATGCAAGTACGTACTCCTTACTTTAATGATTGCTGCCACTCACACCCTAAGCAGGCAAGAAGTTCACCTGCATTGAACGTGTACCCAGGGACCTCCAGAAATAATGTAGAATAACGACGGTCTATTCACTTTTCTCCTGGAAAAAAAACATAAAATAAAAAATCAAAGCATAACTAAAATTAAACAAAATTGTAAAATAATAAGAAGAAGTGCTTTTAACATCGGGACTAAAGTAACCTTGGTTTCCGTCAGCCAAGCAAAATACTTTTTCTCTTCAACTTTCGTGGTAACTTTACACCGACACCGACACAGCCTGAATGTTTACTGTGCAAACTGAAGGGCGGGGGGGCACAACTACAGCCTGGAGAAACTGGGGCCTCAGGCCGCTCTTCGTCCTCAGGGAGTCTGAAGGAAGATCTGCGTCGGCAGGGCAGGAGAGGGGGTGGGAAAGGCAGGGATCGCTGACTCATCGGGGCTCATCCCGTGTGCCTCGATTGGCCAGGCTCGCGGGGAGAAGGTTGCAGACCGGGCGATAAATCACGCTGTCAGCACGCATCACGCGTGTATCAATCTGCCTCGTTTTAAAAGAACTGTCGAAGTGTTACCGTGGCGACGCAGGGGCCGGCACTGCTGCACAACACAAGCCTTTGTCCACCACCCCGCCTTCGTTCGCCCATTACGCTGCCTTACTATAAAGAGTACCAGTCTACGGACCAGAGACGAAAGCAGGGAGAGAAAGTCCATCTGGCTCTCGCTTCACCCAAACAAGCGGCCTATTCAGAGTGCGATACTCCAGGCATTCCCCCATCTCCTGTCAAGGGACCCAATATCTCCTGTGTGTGTGTGTTAGTTAACTTAAGCTACAAAACATACAATCCAACCATCCATGTTGTGCACGCACCTGTGCGGAGGATGGCATCCCAGGGCGCGCGCATCGTGCAGACTGGGGCTTGTAAATAGAAGGAAGTCAAATGAGTTTGGGTGACATGTGATCTGTCTGTTTCCCCAATACAAACAATCTAACACCAAAAACACCAAAATCTTAGAATTATAGCTTTTGAAAAAAAGAATTCAAATTTACTACCAATTTGAAAAAATATATATGTCCAAACTATTTTGAGCTTGGTTTTGCCATGAGACAAGACAATGACTTTGGTCTGCATTTGACGTGTGCAATAACGTCAAAAACAAAGGTGACAAATCAACTGGCAAAAGCTGAACCAGTGCAGGGACAAACATAACGAAAGCAGATGCTTTTGTTCATTTTCCGCCATAGTTTGGGTCACGACAGATCGACTCAGAGTTGCCCTTGGAGATCACTTTTACTCCTTACCAGTCCACCCCCTTGCTATAAATGCTCATAAACATATTAAATGTCCTCATCAACAGCTTATGTTTGGGAAAACGGGGAAATCAGCACTGCCAGTCCCCGCCTATGCCAATGCTCAATGCCCATGTGCAGTTTCAGATTAATTTGCCAATTAATTGAGAATAAAAATGGATTCAGAGATAAGGATGGACAAGTGGACCGAAGGTTTCTCTCATTCCATAGTGAGGAGTTGGAGCATTTCTTCCATAATGGAAGTGATCTCTTCCATGATGAAAATGCCTTGAGCCCCACGGCGCACGAGGACTCATTCTCAGTACAGTATATGCCTCATATGGGAGATTTTGGAATAATGTGTGGGAAAGCCCACTCTGTTGCCTTCATAAAAACACCAAATCAGGAAATATCTCTTGGGAAAAAACATACTCCATCCTTCATGAGAAGTTTAATGTTTATAGACTCTGTGCTAAGGAGCGTCGAAGCTGATTTGGCTGCCTGTGGAGGCCCAACGCCTAACTGGACTGTTTGTGTACATTTTTTTCATTAATTTGTATACTAATATGTCCGTATATCGAGACTCAAATGGTTCAACTCAGTCAGATCAGTTGCAAATCCAGTTAGCTGATGCACAACGTTCTCACAGTTTATAATTAGAATGTTTCGTCAATGTTACTGTTAACACAGTGAAAAGATTTTGTGAACAGACTTCAGAGTAATACCGTTACGGTAGAGTCTAATCGACAACAGCTTCATTACAGGACCCAACTAATGCAATCCCAAGGCCCATTTGGGTGTCCTGATCCACAGTTTAAGAAGTAATATAGTAAACCTACTTGTACTAACGGCAGTGATATCCCCCTATAGTTTCAAAATTGAATGTGAGCCATATTGGCGCTGACCGCAGGACAGTGACTAATTGGCAGTAAAGTTGGCACAGGGGGGAAATTTTTCAGTTGGCAGAGCATCTTCTGCTTTGTCATTCGGAAGCGACGCCTCCGATTGGTCGGGAGTCTGTGACTTGCCTGAGCGTTATATTACATTCATTTAGCAGATGTTCTCATCCGGGGTGACTTACAGCTGTGCCAGTGTGGGCAGCCTTCAGTGGCTGCGCTGCTCAGCTGGTGGGGCGCGCAGGGACATCAAACGCAGGAAAACTGCGCACATTAAGGATGAGGCTCCACACATGCTTGTAAGCGCACTCTAAAATTTATGTAGCAGGTGTTTAAGATGCGACAGTTCTCATTACTGTGCGTCAGTCCAAATTTGGAAGAAAAAAGAGCTTTGGAAAAATAAGGTTTGCTCACAGATAAAAACTGCTTCCATTTCAGGCAGATAGTGTCATATTTTGGTCTCTAGGGAATGCTTAAACTAACCATAAAAGCATAAAAAAAACATACGGATGCTTTATGACTAGAACAGACCATTCAGCTTATCTTGGCACTCCGTTTCACCGGCAATCCAAGGAGGGTTTTGCACTGTTACAATACAGAAATAATCACTGATGTTGACACACTTATTTGCTAACAACGATTGACGAACCCACGACTAACTGTGGAACAAATTATACACACACTTTTGGTTAATGAGTGCATTCATTGGCAGCTTTAGCTGTCTCACCTGATTTAAATGAAATGGGCCCCGCCCCCCAATGGTGCCCAGCTGACATTTAATTAATTTAATAATTCAGCCACTTTTTAAAATCGTAGATTTAGGCAACTGGTGAGTGGCAGGTGCACATTCTATATTCAAAGATCACACAAAGGAGTTATCTCTGAACTTTAACTCTAAAATACAGAAGCTAGAGAAGATTCCTTGCCTATATGTGAGAGGAGAAGTAAATGTGCCAGTCCTAGTTGAAAAGAAATCATTAAACAACATAAGAAAACTTAGACTCCAAAAGTGACCTCTTTCCTTGGCCCAGGACTATGACAGGCCGGCCTACAGCTGCACGGGCACCACGGTCATGATCACAGGCACCTGAGCAATGGAGCAGAGAGAGGGCATTCAAACCCAGATTTAGAGTTGGGGGAACACATGAATGGATTTGCATCCCAACTCTTCTCTTTTTAGAATGTGGGCTTTATAATTACAGTAGCCTAATTCTATTGATACATTAGCAATCATTTTGTTATTTTCAGTAAACAATTAAAAATCAACCAAAACATTCTCTAATATGATACTGAGTTGCGATAAAGCCACCGTGCATAACAGCGCATTAAGCTCAGTCTTTTGAAGTTTGTTTCGTAATGCCAAGTGTTATGGATTTGTCAGTCAGTCAGAAAAGCTAAATGGGGGAGTAATACGCTGCTAGACAAGTAAAAGAATGAAGGTATAATAGGGATGCAAAAAGGTCTCTTTAAAGATTTATTGAGCCCTTTTGCCAGTAATGTTTTAGTGTTAAATTTACCACACAAACAAGACCGCAATTAAATGCTCATAGACTTAGTGAGCCAAATGCTAATCATCTAAGTGCTAATTGATGTGAAAATGTTCAAACCCTCTGCCTGGCATCCAATTCAAATGAATCACAGTTTTCTGCGCTCTATGAATTTGGATGGTGATTATGAGTCAAAACTGTGATTCATTGTGGCTCGATGATGGGCATTCGAAATCTCACGTCAACATTACCTGATCCCAAATAATGCTTGCTAAATTGAAACAAAGCCTACTTTAAGTATAAGCACTTTCATAATAATACTTTTGCATGCATTTGTAATGTGGATCAGTGTACACCCATTCTTGTAATTGGTCAAACCTAGAAATGCTTGATGAGATATTTCATCAGGTTCTTCTAGCTGCTCACTAGTTCATTTTGTTCCCACCCTGTCATGATTTTGCCCTGTCGGCAGAAGGAAAGAAGCCGGCGGGCACTGGGACCCTGTACCCAAAACCAGGAGAAGGGACCCACGGGCACAGGCTGAGTAAAAATATAAAAATCTTTTACTTCAAAAAGATAAAAACAGACAGGAGAGGAGCAGCGGCAAAACCATAACATCAGGGCTCCGGACACAGAACGCAGCTGCACTGCCAAACGTGCAGTGCAGTGTTTAGATACTCCACAGTGCACCTCCACCTCAACGAGCAGCAGGTGTGACTCACTGAGGTGGAGGTGCAGACAGCAGGAGGGGGAGGGACTGCAGGGCTGGACCATCACACACCCACTTTTGTTTTTTTTTTTTAAATACAAATATTCATGTAAATGCAATACACATTTTGCACACAATTTAGTTACATCAAGTTAAACATGGTAATGACGCCCACAGTAACTCCACTTTTATTTTAATGGCACCATTTCCTCTCCTTACCCACATATAAGATGAAGCTCCATAATGACGACTGGGAACCAACGAAGGATTCTATGGAGGGACTTTTATGGAGGGATTTTGCAAAAAAATAATTTAAAAAAAGACTAATGATTGAATCTTATTTTCTCCTGTTAGCATAAGTCATGTTAGGTGGTGTATAAATGCAGTAAATTACAGTTAAATGTCCAAAAAAATCTCTGAGGTAGGACCCCCCAGCCAATATTACTCCTCACCTTAAAGTAGAACAAGTGTTTGCCACAAACATGGCAATATCCCCTGCCGCCTCAATTTTATGTGTCCGTACGGATGTATGGATGGACGTATGGACGGAGCCCAATGCTACATCCCATGCTTTGCGCTAATCGCGCGGCGGAGGATAATCAGGTGCCCGGGGTCTTGGCTTCATTAATTAAATTTCAGAGAACCTCTTAAGCTGCTGTTTTGTCAGCTGATACAGGACATCCTCTGCAGTTCAATGCCAAATTGAAGTTGCTGCGAGGAGAGGGGCTTCTCCTCATTCAATAGCAAAAATGTCTGTTTCAGTTCTGAATTAAGAGAATTGTCCACTTATTACTATACTGAGCTATCCATGTCGCTCGAAGTGCAAATAATGCATAAACGTTAAAGTCCAAAAATGTGCTGTTATTGAAACAAACCAACTTGAGAAATGATGAAGACTTATGCAAATTTGCCATTTACCGGATGTGGCGTAACGGGAGGAGTTCCAACTGCGCATGCACACTCACACGTTAGTGCGCATGTGCAGTGGGTTCATTACAGGCCGTGCGATTTATGTGAGTTTGGTTTTGGTAAAAATGTATCGACTTCAAGGTGTGCTAGAGTGAAGTTTTGCGGGACTGTGACATTTTTTCGATATCGTGTTGCTGGTTATTTGACAAAGGTTGACATCTGTCAGACTTTTGGTGAAGCTTGGCCGTTTTCTTTAGTAGGCCCGATATTGCAGAAGGACAAATCACTGGAGATGGCAGAGTATCAAAATTCATGGCTTTATGAGGTGTCATCTGTGATAACTTTCATGAGCTGATTCATCAATGCCCGCTGCATTATTTCTTTCATGATATTCTTAAGTCAACAACCGCATCATAAAGCTTTTTTGAAGGATGAACACGATTTGATTGGGGGGGGGGCAGAATCGAACACAACATCGGGGTCTGTGATATCTGCTTGTTTCCTCTTCACAAAATCCACGCTTTCCTTTCAAATTGTGGATTTTTTTTTCTTATGGACTGTGATGCCTCTTCTTGCCTTATTGTTGTAGCCGTGAACAAGGCAGATGTTTGGCATTTTCACCAGGGAATCATCCACAGTTATGAATAACTAAGTCCGATGCCAGTGTACGCTCTGCTGATCGATAGGTATCTCCCGAGATGATCGCATTTTGCTGTGAATAAAATGCAAATAAATTTGTAACGGCTGATTAGAATTTGAAAGTACCTATGCACAAAGGATGTACTCATATTAAAGATTCCGCGGTCCGAATCTTATTTTTGGATGAACAAGCTTTTTATGTTTGTTGTCAATGTAGCCCATCTGTGATCGTTGTAATTTCTGAATACTTTCTTAGTAATCACAGGCTTATGTTTTGGTCCTCATCATTCTGTGGATAAATCGTGTGATCATTAATCAAGCAATCTTAAGCAGGAACTGCATGAGAGCAATTATGCATTTAGCGGACAGAGGCTCACGGCATGCCATTGAAAATCCCGTAACCTCGTCAGTACTGGGACATTGGGTTTAAGGGAGTTAAACATCTTTCAAAATCAGCAATGACAAATTATGAATTGAAAAAAGTGGTTATTACTTTATACTTCAAGGGAATGAAACTGCAGTTGGGTCTAATCTGCAAAGCTTTCACAAAGTTTTCGGTTCAGTAATGCTCAGATGTAAACGCACAGTGCTGTTACGTATTCTCTTGGCTCCGAGAGGCTTTGGATTGTTATGGAGGGCCCTGCGGTGAGAGGTGGGAAAATAAACAGTAATTTAAAGTTACTTTTAATTACATCAAGCATTGACACTTTTGCATTGTAAATAGATTGCTATAAATTTAATATTTTTGCAATTTAATGTGATATCCTCTGCGTCAATATAATGCAGCATCTAGTATCATCAGGCATGATTTGAAGCAAAGACAAGTGATTGACACCTGCCTTGAAAAGCCAATCACAACAAATTGTTTCTCTAACAGGTTTACGGCCATTTTAAAATATGACTAACCTGATTGGCAGAGATGTTTCAAACGTGCTGACATACTTCAAACTGACAGACGTTTACAGGAACGCATTACGCCTACATGCTGGAATGTTCATGCCGCCAAACACACCTTCTGATGAATTATGAGGCCGTGGTCAGCTCAGATTGATTAATCAGGGGAAACGGCTTCAATTCCAACCAGAATAATTAAACGGAGCATCTGGGGGAAAATGCTGCGGACAGGAGGGTATTTCTGCACCTTGTTCATAGACGGAGAGCCCCTTGCAATGAGATGAGCCAGTTAAATCTGGATGGATATACAGTGGATGGACATTCTTTTTTTTGAGTTGATCAAATAGAGGAAAGTAAACAAAAACCAGATGGAGATGCACAGTTATCGTGTGTTGCTCAAGTTTCTAGATTCTTTTCCAGAAACTCGCTAGGCAAAACGAAATGATTGAATTATTAAAAGAGATTTGTGTTTTGAGAGAAGATGACGAATCAGGTGAAACAAAGGCTGCTCAGCGGAACAAAACCTGTCATCACCTGACTGCATCATCCAGTGCGACTGATCAACTTGCAGCCTAAAGTAAAAAGATTAATTTGCTTTTATTTAAATGGCAGCTATCGTAGACGTCAGTGAACATTCTTGTCAAACGTAGTTGGTCCCTTACAAAGTTTCACTCGTTCTGTGGGCTCTTTCAAGACATTAAAGGCTACTCTGCCAGTGAACAGTTACACTCACAGAGAGAGGCTGGCCAAGTCAAGTGAAGCACGTGGATGATCCCACCTCTCAAGCTCCAACACTGACTGCTCATCAGGCATGAAATCCGCAGAGAACAGTGTCCCAGGCTCATTTAAAGTGGACACGTAAACCTCGCATAACCGCTGGCACCTGGACTTAAGACACTCCAGCAGACACCCCCCCGACACACACAAACACACGCACACGCACGCACACACACACACATACACACACACACAAACACACGCACACGCACGCACACGCACACACATACACACACACAGGCACGCGCGAGTTGAACAAGAAAAAATGCCCCAGTCACCAAATAAATGAAGCTGTGTATTTATCTTCGGATGGTTTAAGGTTTATATGGAGTTGGGATTCTCTGTGGTTTAATTCTCAGCAGCATGATGACCCAAAAAATGAACAAAACGATTCTATGTCTTCTTAATGCAGAATATGTGAATATTGACAACACTGTACTGTGCAATTGCATATACAGGATTTTATGAGCAACTACGCAACACTTACTCAATAGGACAAAGTCGGCCCGCACTTTGCAGCCAGGTCTTTGGGTAGCTGCCTTTTACTTGGCGCACATGTTTTTTTTCTTTCTAATCTCATTTTCAATGGTAGGAGGAATTAATGTCTCCGCATGGATGCTGGGTTAAATGAATAGAGTTTTGCATGTATGGCCAAAGGCTTTGTACGACAGGGTAATGGCGCATTTCCACAATTGTTATAAAACATTAATGTGACAGAATCTCTAAGTTCAGATATGGGGACGGACAGGGCTGAGGACCGATGTTTATCACTCCACATCCAGACTTGCAACTACTAACACATATTGATTGCCATTTGCTCATACTCACATTTCTTTGATGTAGACAAGCCCTTTTCCAGAGAGGGTCAGAGAGGAAATCTGTTAAAACGCTCACCGCTGTGCCTTGTGCTCTATTACTCCAAGAGTATATGTAATCATTCAGTTAATTCACTTTTTTTCTATTCATTTAATCATTTTGCAATTGATGCGTGCCACAGATCTTATTCTTTATACACATACTTGCATTTTGAGAGTTGATAATTTTATGCTCTAAAGACTTCTACTTAACTAATGCTGATGACTTTACGTCAATCATGACTCAACCCCATTTAAAAACCTTAAAAGTGAAAATGGAGCCTCCACCTTGGTAAACATTATTTCAAATGAATTTTGACACACACAATCATGCTCTCTAGAGTCATTCTTAACGAGTGACTGAGAGAGCGCTTGGAGGAGACTAATAGGTTGTACAGGTGAATACTGTACCAACAGCCCATTTGCAAGACAATGCCTTGCAAAGACACTTGCAAAATGGGGCTCTCCACAGCAGCCAGGAAGTTGTGATGCAACATCTATTACTTTGACAAATGAGCTGTTGGTAAGGAAGTGTTGCTGGATTCTTCCACACAAAGCTAACTGTGCCCCCCTCCTGTGATTTCAGCACAGACAAATAACTCCTTCCCTCCGCGAATGGATTCACTGCTGTCTGAGATAAAGTGTAAATAACATTTGGTATTGAAATGCCAATTAGAAGGGAGAAAAGCACTTCAGTCACATATTTCTTGCACCTTTGTACTGACTGAAATCATATGTTCCCCAAAGTAATCCTTCACAGGCTGAAGTTTCATTGAAACTCAGTATCTTACGGGCTCATCAAGTGCAAATGTCATGCATTTGGTTCATTCTGTGTATCCTGTGTGTATACAGTGGCGACAGAGGCAGGAACATGATGGCTTGGGAACTGATTCTCAGCTCAATATTCCCATTGTAGCCCTGAGTAGCTCATGTGTATGTTTGCATACTGTGCGCATTTGCACAGACTCTTTTCTCCATGGACAGCTGGTATTGGGACAAACAACAAAAAAAGCGGTTTCTTTCCACATTGCTAAAGCTTGTTACCAGATCAGCTTTGAATATATTAGGTACAAAAATAGGTGGTGGGAGGGAAATTTACCCCCAACATTGAAATTGGAAGTTTCAACACCTAACCAGAAAACGTCACAAAAGACACAACCATATTATTAGATTCTAAGCTGGTAACTTGGGCAAAACTCAATGGCCCCATTTCATGTCATTTGAAGATGACCACTCCAGTGACATGGCATGGGGAAAATCTGACAAAGCCAATAGAAACTGATTTAAATATACATAGACTAAGTGATTGTGTACAGCATAACGTTATCATTTAGATTATATTGCCATCTAGCTAAGCGCTGGGGGAAAAAATCAGAGAAAACAGTAACGGGTATTATCTGACACACTGAAAGAAAAAGTTATGTGGAGAAATAGATAGGCATTATGTCCTGCCAGAAAATTGCCAGGATATTTTCCATATTGTTTATGTACAGTTTATTCAACTAAAAAATGAAAAATTCTGAGGTTGTATAGAATATCTCTGGTATGATCTTACATATACCTCCACTGATCATATAGCAGACAGTTCATTTATAAAAACTCACCATGGAAAACCATGAAAATTTTACAGTATGTTCTCTGAACCATTTACAGATAAAAATCTAAGGCTGATTTAGTCCCACAGAGTGCGTTCTGCACCATGATGATTTTCCTCTGAACCCCAGTTAGCTATATTCTCCTTGCATTTATGCGACAGACATTTCTGTTGATTTTGAGATACAATTCCATAACCTTACTTGTAAATTGTCTGTTCCATGTACTTCCTTTAATCATCCTAAAATCAGAGAATACTCTATATCTTCGGTTGCTTATTTTACAACCAGTTGTAGTATTTCTGAAAACATGGACGCAAAAAATGTAGCGCTTTTCTTGCGTTAGGACTTTCAGAATGTTACTAGCTATAGCAAGAGCAATCTATGCTTTACATGAAAGCCTATTTTAACCCAGTACGTTTTATTTGCCTGATCTGATTTCTTCACAACCAACAGCTCTCTTATCCTAATGAACTATTCAGGTTTTATGTCTATGAAATTTATAAAAATCATTTTGCTAGCTAGCTAAATAATCAATAGAGCCAAATAATGAACTTGCATGCAATCCAAGGCAAGTTCCCCAATGTGAGGTCAGAAAGAAACATGAAAGTAATTTTAACTTAACAGAATGGGAAAGAAATGAAACCAAAGAACATAGCATGTTTGATTCCGTGTGAAGCCATAGTGCAGCTAGCTTCCCTTAGCATAGTCCTGACAGTTTAGTGGTGCCATGAAGGTAGCCTAATCTCATTGGATAATCCTTATACCATTTTATTCACCAAAGGATGTCAAATTTGCCTGGTTTCCTCCATGACAGGACATAAAATTGCTATGGGTTAGCTCCAGGCCCCCTGGTGAAAATGCTACTGTGCAGCAGTACCGTCAACCTGAATATCTTTCCTTTTTTTATGATTCGGTTTCCAGCACTGCCGGGTTAGCTTGGGTAACAGCGTTGTCAGTTCCCCTGACAACACTGAACACTATAATACCAAGTTTGTAATTTTAAAATTTTAAAATTTGTAAAATTGAGACGACTGTTACGACTAGTTGTCAGTAGCATGTGTTGCTAGCTAACATTAGCGAAGATAACGTTATGACACATTCCCAAGCACCTGCTTTCCCCCTCACTTTGAACAATTGTAGGTTGATGCATAGCCGAGATCTGAACACTGAGTTTCGACCATAAGACAAACAAACCATTATCCACAGAGGTCATGATTATGACACTATGAGATACAAGCTGCAGTTCAGGGGGGCAGTAATGAGCGAGACAAGTGTGACAACTGTAGGGGATACATTCATGCATAAAAGCTGCTTTAGCTTCATTTTACAAATCCCAGAGGAGGACGCTCCCCCATCAATCATTTTTACAATCTGGCACTGTTTTTCCATAGCAGAATTAGTGACCTACAAACATGATATCCCCAACCCCAAAGCAAAACTGACCAGGTCAAACAGAAATCTTCAGAAAATGCTTAAAAACTACTCTATTCTGCGTCATCATTGAGAGGCTGAACATTCTATCATTTTAGCAGAGCATGACTGGATATTCTCTGGCCCAAAGCTGAGGACAGTAAAATTTCAAAGTTCCTCAGTCAGGATATTCAGAGACTGAAATGTGTGTGGCAGCCTCCCCATGGCAGTTTAATCTAAATCCCTGGAGACCACGGATGCTAATTATAGAGAGAACAACTGGACTGATTTTGTGGTCCAGTGGTTGTGTTAAATGACTTTTTTTTCATCAACTTGTTTATTCTAAAATGCTGATCTAAAATGGCAAGACCCCTCAAAATCCACAGAGGAATTCATAGCATTTTAGCCAAAGCCTTTTTAAACAAATTGCACCATTTTGGTTAGTAAAGGTCTCAAACTCCAATGAGGTGTAGCCTCTACTGGGTTTTCTGATTTCCTATCAATCAACAGGTAATTTGGGCCATGAAAAAAGGTGTGCAGACTCTTGAGCTAATCATTGAATTCGGTTAATCTCTTACGTGCAGGAACACATCAAAAGCCAGCTGGAACCACAGCCCTCCAGGGAGCTTGATATAACCGGTTTTGATGAACAGGAGTGAGATTCCATTTACTGTACAATATGAGGGTATTTATTGACTGAACTGCCACTTAGCCCCACTGTATTAAAAAACAACAGTAACAGGGATGTTTATTGCAGCTGTCATAGTAAATGTTGCAGACTTAAAACCATTGCCTGTGTGCAGTTTGAAAGCTTTAAAAGTCAATGCCCCAGGTCAATGCCCCCATAACCTATACAAAGAGCTTTGATAATTACGTTGCATTGATGTGTCAATTATCCGTGTGAAGACCTCTATGAATGGTAATGACATAGTACTGCTCAATTCATTACTAAACTATTGGGTCAATAAGTGTAATGCCCACAGTGATAATGTGTCTTCAGTATAAATGGCTCAAGCGGTGGGGGGCATCAGTTTTTGCAGACCTGATGTGAATCACAATGAAAAGTGAAAACAAAGGTAAAATAAAGAGGAAACCAAATCTCTCACTTTTCCAAAACCAGAGGTGTCCAATCTTATCCAAAAACATTGACTGAGTCAACTGTCGTATCACTGAACTGATCGAACATTTGCAAGTACGAAGCCCATTTCAGATAAGATTGGACACCACAAGTATAAATTCACTGAGCCAAGGGAGCTTCGAGAAGAAGGTCCTTCTTCTGTTCCCAGATAGCGAGCTCCTCGGCTCCAGCTGTTCCGGGGCAGATCCAGAGTGGAGGAGCTTGTTATCTGGGTTTAAACAAAGAGCCAAATTGACGACTTTGTCATGTCATGTAGCTTCTGAAATTAAGTTATTTTGAACTTTGTCTATGTTAACGAATTAGTATTGGCACACGATATGAAGGGATTTCTATGTACCACTTTGCACAAGCATAGTGAGGAGAAAAACGCTCTTACTTTGGGGAATCTACTTGTGGCTCAGCTTTAACAGTGCGGGAGCCTGATAATGGCTGACCAAAATAACTGACTAATCAGAAATTCATCCGAACATCCAATCGTCAGTCTGGAGCAGTTTATTGGGCCTTGCTACCCAATGTTATTATGGAACTCACCTATGTTCTCGCAAAGACATGCTACTCCAGAGCGCTAGGATTGGCCTTCTGTTCATGCACTAGGATTTTAATCCTAGGGCGGAATGGCTGGCTAATGCTTGCGCTTGGATGACTGGCCAATCCTACAGCTCTAATGCTCCAGAGGGGAGTGGCTTTGCAAAAACATAGGTGGGTTGCATAATAATGCTGCTACCCTCTGCATGATGCACTGCGACTGACGCCCCACCAAGCTTAAATTTGGTCTGACCCTAGAATGAGCCAAAACAGAAAGGGCAATAAAAATGCCAATATACCATTGCTAACCTAACGTATATAGTAGACGTCCTTGCAGGCAATTATAATGCAAGAGTCTGTAGCAATCATTTTCATATTGAGGACTACGTTAGCTAGCGGTTCATCGCATTTGGAATTTCAGTCATACTATCTCAGTCGTGTATGTTTCACCCCCCTCATCTTTCACACAAAACGGAAGTGAATCAGTAAAAATGTAATTGGCTGTGAACATATCTGCAGCACCAATTTAACAAAACGATAGACTAGTGGTTGATCTGTGTTAGATGAGCGTGGCCACGAGAAAATTGCCAGTCAAGCGTCTGCATCATTTCAGCGCAAGTGTTCAAAAAGCAAGATGCAGAATTATAGTAATTGTAATGGCTAATACCATTTAAGGAGAGGAAAAAAGGGTCTACTTTGAAACCTAGGTACTACTACTTAAAGTGATTGTTCATTCTTTTTATTTCTTTTACATCAGTGTGCAGGTATAGAGGGCTTATGAGGTGGGAACTCTCTAGAGGGCTAATGTTAGCAATAATGCCCAAAAGAATTTTCGCCACTCTAAATGAATATGCGCAAATCATAATGGTGGTCTTTCCCTCAAAATATTCCCAATAATCTTACCTTTTCATTGAAGACAAATTATTGAAAGAACAAAGTTGATTTGAAATAGTTTTCTCCAAAACGTGAGCCTCAATTATTTGCACCAATCAAAAATTCTAATATTACAGTAGAATTGAACTATATTTCCAGCCAGCATCATAACATGATCACGTGGGGCCCCTCTGCAGCTCACCGCAAGTGGGCCCCTGCTGCAGCACGGAGCTGGTGACTTTTACAATTACAATGTTTTAAAAGCACAAAAAGACCACTCCAGAACACTGGACCAAGATTATAGAGTTAACTGTTTTATACAGCTTAAATTCTAAACGATTGGGGCTTTTAAAGACAAAAAAAGTGTCATAAATGTTGTCGAAGTGCTGATCCTGCAACAGCTATAATTACGGAAGTTGTCCAAGGTAGTTCAACTTTTAGTCATTACTATCCATTATCACAGAGTGTTGGATTTCACTGTCAAAGTTATTGTAAAAAGCCCACCTGCCCACTCAACAGATTGTAACACAACTGCACCATAAAGACAGACAAAATAATTTGTTCCTTAAAGGCACAACTATTATTTTTCTTTTTTTTCATCCAGAGCAACAAAACAAGTTCATCTTCTCAGATAGCATTCACTTTTCTTACAGGCTTGCAGGCATGTACACAAACATGAACCTTTGAGAAAAATCCCACACCACTCTCTTCAAGTCCAGACTGTGAGATTGTTTATTTTCGATGCTGAGGACGGCCAGCCTTTGGTGTTTCTCAAGTGCCATGGCGCTTCTCAGATATGCGTTGATTAGTTTTAATTTTGAGCAGGATCATTCTGTACCTGCTACTGTAAGAAATAGTTTAATAGCCATTATATAGTCGCGGCTACAACCGGCACATTTGGCAATATGGAGTGGTGCTTTAAAAATAGAGTGCGCCAAATCCTGAATTGTGCCATGCTCATGAACTCTAACACGCATCTAAATGAGAATACTTGTTTTGGAAAATCTGCAGATAAGTCATCTTTGCAGTTATTGACAAAGTACGCCGAAGGCAAAGTATTTACATTACAACAGTAAACATACATTTAGATGTTCCTCATTGGCATACCAGCCAGATACTGGCTATTCTGTTCTGTCTTTGATTATACTGCTATGTTTGGCCAGTACATCTCAGAGTTGCAACACTCCTGTTGACTCTCGTTTACAAAAAATGGCGGCGCTCTTCCGAGTCTGGGAACTTCCAATAGTTCCAAAAGAGGATTCTCGCAGCTGCAGACCGATTCACTTCCATTGAGACAACATCAACGGTAAGTAATAAAATATTGAAGTCTTATGATTCACGAAATGTATACTCAGCAACAAAAGTTTCTGTGACACCAATATTGTTAATTATTTTTCATAACGCAATTATGAAATTGTCATACATGGTGATATCAGACTGAAACAGTACACGTAAACACAACATTGAAATGGAAATCATGAAAATGCGAGAAAATGACTTTGCACGTGAAAATGTGCGTAAATCATGCTTGTGGATGGCAATAAAAGAGGAGAATTTTTGGAATGTTCACATTGTGCCTGATGAACGACGGAAGCATCACTTATCGAAAACACAGCCATTTCGGATCAGGAACTCTACCCTCTAAATGCCAAGACTGTCTGAAAATGATCGGTGGAGGGCCATTGGGATGATTGAATCCGGAACCTCGCAGAGGGAAGTTGCTCTTCGCCTGAATGTCCACCTAAACACCATTTGGAACTTATGGCAGCGTCTTCAGCAGACAAGACATGTCAGAGACCGTCCTCGCAGCGGCCGTCCACGAGTAACCACTCCCAGACAGGACAACTGAATTCGAACAACCCATCTCCGAAATCGATTCCAACCTGCAACCATAACTGCAAGAACGATACCTGGTTTGAGGCGACTGTCTGCACAGACAATCCGTCGCCGTCTCCGTCATTTTGGCATTGTCCCATGTCGGCCAGCAAGACGTCCAATACTCACAGTACAACACCGACGACTGCGTCTACAGTGGGCACAACAACATCGACGGTGGATCCAACGTCAGTGGGATCTTGTACTCTTCACTGATGAATCAAGATTCATGCTTAACCGATGTGATGGTCGTTTACGTGTATACCGTCGACGTGGAGAACGTTATGCCAACAACTGTGTTCAGGAATTTGATCGTTTTGGAGGTGGTAGTGTCATGATTTGGGGAGGGATCACGGCTAGAAACAGAACAGATTTGCTTGTTATTGATGGAAATCTGACAGGTCAAAGATATCGCGATGAAGTGCTACGGCCATTGGTGGTACCGTTTTTGATGCAACATGGTCCCGGAATAACGCTGCAACATGATAACGCCAGACCACACGTTGCAAGGATTGTACAGCAGTATCTGATGCAACAACATGTCAATGTCCTGCCATGGCCAGCCAGATCCCCAGACATGTCCCCAATCGAGCATCTTTGGGACGAGATGGATCGACGTTTGCGGCGGTTGGATAACCCGCCAGCTACACTCCAGGAATTGCGACAACGTCTACGTCAGATTTGGAATGACATCCCACAGCAATTTCTGGCACATCTGATTCGGTCCATGCGCCGGAGATGCGTTGCTTGCATCATGGCATGAGGAAGTCACACCCGGTATTGAAGTGTGAAGGTCACAATTGGTTAGACGTCAGACAAGTGCTTCATGACGCATGAAAATGACATTTTTCGTTTTGAGTGACGTTGGCACTGAAAAGTCAGTGTTTCTCCTGTAAAATAAACATATTGATTGCATTGAGATCTTTGCGTGTCATTTATAACATACACATAAATGGTGTCACAGAAACTTTTGTTGCTGAGTATATATACTATCATACCAGTGGTCATGTATCATTTATAATCTCCAATTGTGTATGATCGGCACAACGTTATACATATTTTAAGTCTGAAGAGGTTGCAATGATTTAAGTTCATGTTCTTTGCTTTGTAGTTATCTTGGTCAGCTGTGGGAATTCAGTTATTAACTCTATGGAGTTTCTATTTCTATTTCTCTTTCTCACAAAATCGATATCAATCACGACGGTAAATGATGGGATAAGGTGCCTGTGACTGGTTTCAGTAGTTTTTTTACAGTTAGATTTGACAATTATGACATGCTCTTACCTAGCCTAGCTTGATCCGCTGTTTTAAGTTTAATCACGAATGTTTGCGGAGTTTCTAACTCAGTTTAGCTCTCAAGAACCATTTCGGATGAAAACCACACCACTTGTTATCCATAAAATTGAATGAAACCACAAGTTAGGACGTTGACGATCTAAGTGTCACCCATCATGTTTTAGCTAGCTAGGCGCTGTTAGCTTTCTAGCTACCTTGCTGTCAGCAAGCTGTATTATATGCGATGTTGTATTTCGCAAAAAGATGGACTTTTTAAATGATTTGCTCTTGAAGAGATGTGGTGGCTGTGGTTAGTCTTTATTACTTTTCTGTGCTCATTTTACTGTGCCATGTAGGCTTACCGTTAATACGGGCAGAGGCTGCTGTTGGTGATGGAGGCTATAGGGTTCGTGAGAGGTTCTGAGATGTATAAACTTTGCAAATCACATTTATTTAATGCCAAATTAAATGTAAAACTCCTTTTTAAAATAATGCAGTGATTTTGTAATTGTAACTTTTGTAATTGCACAAGTGTCTTACGTGTCAATTATGGGAGGCTGTGAAAAGGTCTTAAATTTAACTGACTGAAAGCCTGCAGGTACCCTGTGCTGCTGGCAGTGGTGGAGGCAGGCGGAGGCGGAAGAGGCTACTGTTGGCGATGGAGGCTACAGGATTCAAGGGAAGTTCTGAGATGTCTAAAATTTGCAGACCTCTTCCAACATTCCTGGCCCTTGTATTTGTAATGTCCCCAACCCCTTTATTTAATTATCTGTCATTTCACAAATGTTCATGCCACACAGTTTCATTCTTGTTCCAAGAGTTTACTTGTCTGTACTATTCAGTGCATTCCTGTTAAATCCATTTAGTTCTTATAATTCTGTTCAGAACCCTGCCCTGTTCTGAAAACAAACACGCGCATGCATGCACACACACACACACACACACACACACACACACTTAGTAGTTCCACATATCGAGAGGATTTATTAATTTGACACTGATCATCCCCTCTCCCACACTAGAGCCCACCACCACCCTGCCACATTACTATGTACAACGTAGTATTTCTTTTGTTATTTGTTGTTCAAGGTTCACTCGCTCACATTTGCACCCCTCCTTGTTTAATTTGTTTGTCAATTTCAATTTCTGTGCCATCCCGTTGTCCACTGTTCAATAAAAATCTTTTTGTTGAAAACCTTTCCTTGCATCAGTCATTGTATTAAATCTAATTCTCCTCACCAGCTGTAGGTTACACATATTTCGTTCATTTTATCTAAACATTATAATTGAGAACATCACAGGCTCTGAAATGTGCATGGTGGTGGACCTTTGCTTTAAGGAAGAACTGGGGTGACATTGAATGACATTACAGGTCAGCAGAACTGTAACATGGTAAGTTGTGGGTAAATCCAGAAGATAAACACAGACCCTGGTAATCCAATAATGTAACTTAATAAAGCTAAAATACGTAAACTTATCCATCCCCATGACAGTGTAAATACAGGGTTAAATTAACTTAGAAATTATAGCGGATCGATGGTACGTATAAGTAGGCCTACTAGCTCACTGATGCTAACAGGAATCCTTCCCTCCAAAAGCTATGACATGATCTTAGTAGCAAAAGCACAACCTCTATAAATATGTATGTAAATAATGTAATTCATAAAGAAAAATGTGCGGCAATTTTGTAAGGTCTAATTTAATAATTAATGTTGAGTAACACAATCGCTGCTGTCTGTCCCATAGGAGACAATGACAGCGCGGCATTTGTTTGGAACTATAGCGCTTCCCCACGAGCCACATAGCCACTCAAACAAAGAAGTCTATGGGTGTTGTCCCTCTGAGTTATCTACCGCTCGGTGTGTGGCTAGCTAGCTAATGTTAACCGTGGACAATCTTTGTTAGCAGTATGATTTTGTTTTTTCCTAACTTTGCTGACTTAACTAGCTGTAATAGGTATGAACTTCTTTGATATATTTTGCTGCGCTTTTGTATGTCCGAACGGTACTTTTTTAGCACGTTTTAAGTAATTCGCTAACTGGCTTTCTCAAAAGCTATCGCTGTTACAGCAAACTAGCTTGTGAAGTTAAACCAAAAACCAAATGACACTGCTTAAATGTTACGATTATTTAGAAAGATTTTCTTTAAACAACATTAGCTAGCTCGCAAGATGGCCATATTATCTCAAAGGTAGGGTGATACGTGATCACAAACACAACGGTGTTGCGCAGCTCCGCTCAAACTGTCTGCTTGCTCCTCAGTTGACGTTGAAGAAGGTCGTGTGGGTGTGTTCGAGTTGAAAGTGACCAATCAGAGTCGTCAAAATGGTTTAGGAATCTGGCATGTTTGTGAGGAACGTTGTCTGTGTGGAAGTCTGCTCGAAATAAAAATTTTTCAGGCGGGGCCCATTGGACCTGTTTGGACGATCAAAACTGTTTGATTAGGAGCTCTAGAGTGGTCAACCATGACTTCTAGTTTCACTGGGCTGCAAATATTAGGCGCGAGACACTAAATACCTTTAGTCATACATCACTATGGGAGAGACCTGAAAACACTGATGATGGGGGATGAAGTTGTTGAGCAGTGCAAATCAAGAAATGGACACAAAAAAGTCTAAGCAGCCGAAAATAATTTCACTGTCAAGGTCAATAATTAAAAAGTGTAAAACGACTAAGGAAGTGAGCAGACATCCCTGGAGAAGGCGCATGTACATGGATCCCACAAACCCAGAGGAGAATTGTTCGACTGGTAAAAAGAATCTCCGAAGATCGCAGCAGGAGGATGGCAGAGGTTAATTGAGCCTTAGAGTCAGAGAGTCTCTAAAACCCTCCTGTAATCTGGAAAATCCTGGTACGATACTTGTTGTAAGAATTGTGTTTGACCCTTATTTACACACAATTAGTGTGGTGAGAATCTGAAAATACTGGCTAGGAGAGGAATCAGAAGCAGAGCTGATACCTGGGCAAAGGCAGACAGCACAAAATGTTAAAAGCAGGGCTGCCAATAATTAAGTCACATATATTTTTGCGAAAAGTATCTGTTTCTTGATAGGAATTTAATGTTAAAACCAATTATCGGTTTGAGTTTCGTGAATATTTTGAATGAAAGATCATGAGGATATTCAATAAAGGCATTTTTTTGCAGCGCATTTTAGCTGAAGGGTGCTACTAATTCTGGAGGGCAATGTACTTGTTGTGGTCAAATTCGTAAGTTACTGTAATCAAACTCTACCAGTACATAAAAGACACCATCGCCAATACAATGAATTTACATATTCGTTATACCACACCTATTGTTTTCTTTAGGACAAATCTTGTTGCATCACTCATTTATTCAAGAACTAAAATTGCTAAAAAAGTGCGAAGTACCTTTTCTCTTCATGAAGCATCGTCCCTGTGGTTGAACCAATAAAAAGCCTGTATTGGAGTTGTGTGCACATGCTTTGCTGTTGGACAGCAGGAATTCCAGATTTAGGAGGCTTTTTACAACTCCAATTCCGAAATAGTTGGGACGAAGTGTAAATTGTGAATAAAATCAAAATGCAATGACTTTCAGATCACATGAGCCAATATGTGATTTACAATAGAACATAGATAATTAATTAACAGAGTTACAGATGTGAATTGTGATATTTTTTTACTTGGGGATATGAACATAGACTGGTTTGCGAATCAATGTCCAATGAAACAAAAGATAGTATCATTCATCGATGCTTGTAATCTGTCTCAGATGATCTCTCAACCAACCAGAGTCTTAACTAACAGTGCTGGCCATACTTCTGTCACTTGCATAGACCATATTTACACAAATACTCCTGAATGCTGCACTAAACCAGTTTCTCGAGCTGTAGGTTTCAGTGACCATAATATTATAGCAATTACCAGGAAAACTAAAATTCCTAAATGTAAGGTCAATATGGTACATTAAAAGATGTTCAAGAAATTCAATCCTGAAAGTTTTTTGGCTGATGTTGGTGATACTGATTGGGCTGATGTGCGTGCTGCTGAGGAGCCTGAGGCCTCCTTAAATATCTTTATGGAAAGCTTCATGAAGATTGTTGATAAGCATGCCCCTATTAGAAAGTGTATTGTAAAAGCGAGACCCGCCCATGGCTGAATGAGACTCTTTAGAGCCTCATGAAGGAGAGAGATGAAGCCGAATCTAGATAGTAAAGGACAGATTCAAGTACTGTCAACGAAGAAATAAGGTTACAAAACTGAACAGATCAATGAAAAAACATTACTGCATGCAAAGAATAAATGCTGTAAAACAAGATGGTAAAGAGCCCTGGAAAACCCTGAATGAAATAATGGGGAGACGGTCAACTGGCGGGGCTTCCTTTGTGGAATCAGAAGGCATGTTTCTGACCAAACCATCTGATACAGCCAACTATTTTAATGATTTCTTCATAAATAAGGTCTATGCACTAAGGCAGAATATGGACAATACTGATTCTAATTATCTAAAGCTTATAAAAAATAATGTGATGTTTGACAGGAGTTGCACTTTCCAGTTTGATAGTGTGGAGGAGCAGGAATTGAGGAGGCTGTTGAAGTCCCTGCCTGAACACAACTCAGTGGGGACTGACATACTGGACAGTAAAGCTCAGTGGGGACTGACATACTGGACAGTAAAGCTCAGTGGGGACTGACATACTGGACAGTAATGCTCAGTGGGGACTGACATGCTGGACAGTAATGCTCAGTGGGGACTGACATACTGGACAGTAAAGCTCAGTGGGGACTGACATACTGGACAGTAATGCTCAGTGGGGACTGACATGCTGGACAGTAATGCTCAGTGGGGACTGACATACTGGACAGTAAAACTCAGTGGGGACTGACATGCTGGACAGTAATGCTCAGTGGGGACTGACATACTGGACAGTAAAACTCAGTGGGGACTGACATACTGGACAGTAAAGCTCAGTGGGGACTGACATACTGGACAGTAAGGCTCAGTGGGGACTGACATACTGGACAGTAAAGCTCAGTGGGGACTGACATGCTGGACAATAATGCACAGTGGGGACTGACATACTGGACAGTAAAGCTCAGTGGGGACTGACCTACTGGACAGTAAAGCTCAGTGGGGACTGACATACTGGACAGTAAAGCTCAGTGGGGACTGACATGCTGGACAGTAATGCTCAGTGGGGACTGACATACTGGACAGTAAAGCTCAGTGGGTACTGACATACTGGACAGTAAAGCTCAGTGGGGACTGACATACTGGACAGTAAAGCTCAGTGGGGACTGACATACTGGACAGTAAAGCTCAGTGGGGACTGACATACTGGACAGTAAAGCTCAGTGGGGACTGACATGCTGGACAGTAAAGCTCAGTGGGGACTGACATACTGGACAGTAAAGCTCAGTGGGGACTGACATACTGGACAGTAAAGCTTAGTGGGGACTGACATACTGGACAGTAAAGCTCAGTGGGGACTGACATGCTGGACAGTAAAGCTCAGTGGGGACTGACATGCTGGACAGTAAAGCTCAGTGGGGACTGACATACTGGACAGTAAAGCTCAGTGGGGACTGACATACTGGACAGTAAAGCTCAGTGGGGACTGACATACTGGACAGTAAAGCTCAGTGGGGACTGACATACTGGACAGTAAGGCTCAGTGGGGACTGACATACTGGACAGTAAGGCTCAGTGGGGACTGACATACTGGACAGTAAAACTCAGTGGGGACTGACATACTGGACAGTAAAGCTCAGTGGGGACTGACATACTGGACAGTAAGGCTCAGTGGGGACTGACATACTGGACAGTAAAGCTCAGTGGGGACTGACATACTGGACAGTAAGGCTCAGTGGGGACTGACATACTGGACAGTAAAGCTCAGTGGGGACTGACATACTGGACAGTAAAGCTCAGTGGGGACTGACATACTGGACAGTAAAGCTCAGTGGGGACTGACATACTGGACAGTAAGGCTCAGTGGGGACTGACATACTGGACAGTAAAGCTCAGTGGGGACTGACATACTGGACAGTAAAGCTCAGTGGGGACTGACATACTGGACAGTAAAGCTCAGTGGGGACTGACATACTGGACAGTAAAGCTCAGTGGGGACTGACATACTGGACAGTAAGGCTCAGTGGGGACTGACATACTGGACAGTAAAGCTCAGTGGGGACTGACATACTGGACAGTAATGCTCAGTGGGGACTGACATGCTGGACAGTAATGCTCAGTGGGGACTGACATACTGGACAGTAAAACTCAGTGGGGACTGACATACTGGACAGTAAAGCTCAGTGGGGACTGACATACTGGACAGTAAAGCTCAGTGGGGACTGACATACTGGACAGTAAAGCTCAGTGGGGACTGACATACTGAACAGTAAAGCTCAGTGGGGACTGACATACTGGACAGTAAAGCTCAGTGGGGACTGACATACTGGACAGTAAAGCTCAGTGGGGACTGACATGCTGGACAGTAAAGCTCAGTGGGGACTGACATACTGGACAGTAAAGCTCAGTGGGGACTGACATACTGGACAGTAAAACTCAGTGGGGACTGACATACTGGACAGTAAAGCTCAGTGGGGACTGACATACTGGACAGTAAAGCTCAGTGGGGACTGACATACTGGACAGTAAAGCTCAGTGGGGACTGACATACTGGACAGTAATGCTCAGTGGGGACTGACATACTGGACAGTAAAGCTCAGTGGGGACTGACATACTGGACTGTAAAACTCAGTGGGGACTGACATACTGGACAGTAAAACTCAGTGGGGACTGACATACTGGATACTGGACAGTAAAGCTCAGTAGGGACTGACATACTGGACAGTAAAACTCAGTGGGGACTGACATACTGGACAGTAAAACTCAGTGGGGACGGACATGCTGGACAGTAAAGCTCAGTGGGTATTGACATACTGGACAGTAAAGCTCAGTGGGTACTGACATACTGGACAGTAAAGCTCAGTGGGGACTGACATACTGGACAGTAAAGCTCAGTGGGGACTGACATACTGGACAGTAAAACTCAGTGGGCACTGATATGTAGGACAGTAAAGCTCAGTGGGGACTGACATACTGGACAGTAAAGCTCAGTGGGGACTGACATACTGGACAGTAAAACTCAGTGGGGACTGACATGCTGGACAGTAATGCTCAGTGGGGACTGACATACTGGACAGTAAAACTCAGTGGGGACTGACATACTGGACAGTAAAGCTCAGTGGGGACTGACATACTGGACAGTAAGGCTCAGTGGGGACTGACATACTGGACAGTAAAGCTCAGTGGGGACTGACATGTTGGACAGTAATGCTCAGTGGGGACTGACATACTGGACAGTAAAGCTCAGTGGGGACTGACATACTGGACAGTAATGCTCAGTGGGGACTGACATACTGGACAGTAAAACTCAGTGGGGACTGACATGCTGGACAGTAATGCTCAGTGGGGACTGACATACTGGACAGTAAAACTCAGTGGGGACTGACATACTGGACAGTAAAGCTCAGTGGGGACTGACATACTGGACAGTAAGGCTCAGTGGGGACTGACATACTGGACAGTAAAGCTCAGTGGGGACTGACATGCTGGACAGTAATGCACAGTGGGGACTGACATACTGGACAGTAATGCACAGTGGGGACTGACATACTGGACAGTAAAGCTCAGTGGGGACTGACCTACTGGACAGTAAAGCTCAGTGGGGACTGACATACTGGACAGTAAAGCTCAGTGGGGACTGACATGCTGGACAGTAATGCTCAGTGGGGACTGACATACTGGACAGTAAAGCTCAGTGGGTACTGACATACTGGACAGTAAAGCTCAGTGGGGACTGACATACTGGACAGTAAAGCTCAGTGGGGACTGACATACTGGACAGTAAAGCTCAGTGGGGACTGACATACTGGACAGTAAAGCTCAGTGGGGACTGACATGCTGGACAGTAAAGCTCAGTGGGGACTGACATACTGGACAGTAAAGCTCAGTGGGGACTGACATACTGGACAGTAAAGCTTAGTGGGGACTGACATACTGGACAGTTAAGCTCAGTGGGGACTGACATGCTGGACAGTAAAGCTCAGTGGGGACTGACATGCTGGACAGTAAAGCTCAGTGGGGACTGACATACTGGACAGTAAAGCTCAGTGGGGACTGACATACTGGACAGTAAAGCTCAGTGGGGACTGACATACTGGACAGTAAAGCTCAGTGGGGACTGACATACTGGACAGTAAGGCTCAGTGGGGACTGACATACTGGACAGTAAGGCTCAGTGGGGACTGACATACTGGACAGTAAAACTCAGTGGGGACTGACATACTGGACAGTAAAGCTCAGTGGGGACTGACATACTGGACAGTAAGGCTCAGTGGGGACTGACATACTGGACAGTAAAGCTCAGTGGGGACTGACATACTGGACAGTAAGGCTCAGTGGGGACTGACATACTGGACAGTAAAGCTCAGTGGGGACTGACATACAGGACAGTAAAACTCAGTGGGGACTGACATACAGGACAGTAAAACTCAGTGGGGACTGACATACTGGACAGTAAAGCTCAGTGGGGACTGACATACTGGACAGTAAAGCTCAGTGGGGACTGACATACTGGACAGTAAAGCTCAGTGGGGACTGACATACTGAACAGTAAAGCTCAGTGGGGACTGACATACTGGACAGTAAAGCTCAGTGGGGACTGACATACTGGACAGTAAAGCTCAGTGGGGACTGACATGCTGGACAGTAAAGCTCAGTGGGGACTGACATACTGGACAGTAAAGCTCAGTGGGGACTGACATACTGGACAGTAAAACTCAGTGGGGACTGACATACTGGACAGTAAAGCTCAGTGGGGACTGACATACTGGACAGTAAAGCTCAGTGGGGACTGACATACTGGACAGTAATGCTCAGTGGGGACTGACATACTGGACAGTAAAGCTCAGTGGGGACTGACATACTGGACTGTAAAACTCAGTGGGGACTGACATACTGGACAGTAAAACTCAGTGGGGACTGACATACTGGATACTGGACAGTAAAGCTCAGTGGGGACTGACATACAGGACAGTAAAACTCAGTGGGGACTGACATACTGGACAGTAAAGCTCAGTGGGGACTGACATACTGGACAGTAAAGCTCAGTGGGGACTGACATACTGGACAGTAAAGCTCAGTGGGGACTGACATACTGAACAGTAAAGCTCAGTGGGGACTGACATACTGGACAGTAAAGCTCAGTGGGGACTGACATACTGGACAGTAAAGCTCAGTGGGGACTGACATGCTGGACAGTAAAGCTCAGTGGGGACTGACATACTGGACAGTAAAGCTCAGTGGGGACTGACATACTGGACAGTAAAACTCAGTGGGGACTGACATACTGGACAGGAAAGCTCAGTGGGGACTGACATACAGGACAGTAAAGCTCAGTGGGGACTGACATACTGGACAGTAAAGCTCAGTGGGGACTGACATACTGGACAGTAATGCTCAGTGGGGACTGACATACTGGACAGTAAAGCTCAGTGGGGACTGACATACTGGACTGTAAAACTCAGTGGGGACTGACATACTGGACAGTAAAACTCAGTGGGGACTGACATACTGGATACTGGACAGTAAAGCTCAGTAGGGACTGACATACTGGACAGTAAAACTCAGTGGGGACTGACATACTGGACAGTAAAACTCAGTGGGGACGGACATGCTGGACAGTAAAGCTCAGTGGGTACTGACATACTGGACAGTAAAGCTCAGTGGGGACTGACATACTGGACAGTAAAGCTCAGTGGGGACTGACATACTGGACAGTAAAACTCAGTGGGGACTGATATGTAGGACAGTAAAGCTCAGTGGGGACTGACATACTGGACAGTAAAGCTCAGTGGGGACTGACATACTGGACAGTAAAGCTCAGTGGGGACTGACATACTGGACAGTAAAACTCAGTGGGGACTGACATGCTGGACAGTAATGCTCAGTGGGGACTGACATACTGGACAGTAAAGCTCAGTGGGGACTGACATACTGGACAGTAAAGCTCAGTGGGGACTGACATACTGGACAGTAAAGCTCAGTGGGGACTGACATACTGGACAGTAAAACTCAGTGGGGACTGACATGCTGGACAGTAATGCTCAGTGGGGACTGACATACTGGACAGTAAAGCTCAGTGGGGACTGACATACTGGACAGTAAAGCTCAGTGGGGACTGACATACTGGACAGTAAAGCTCAGTGGGGACTGACATACTGGACAGTAAAACTCAGTGGGGACTGACATGCTGGACAGTAATGCTCAGTGGGGACTGACATACTGGACAGTAAAGCTCAGTGGGGACTGACATACTGGACAGTAAAGCTCAGTGGGGACTGACATACTGGACAGTAAAGCTCAGTGGGGACTGACATACTGGACAGTAAAACTCAGTGGGGACTGACATGCTGGACAGTAATGCTCAGTGGGGACTGACATACTGGACAGTAATGCTCAGTGGGGACTGACATACTGGACAGTAAAGCTCAGTGGGGACTGACATACTGGACAGTAAAGCTCAGTGGGGACTGACATACTGGACAGTAAAGCTCAGTGGGGACTGACATACTGGACAGTAAAACTCAGTGGGGACTGACATACTGGACAGGAAAGCTCAGTGGGGACTGACATACTGGACAGTAAAGCTCAGTGGGGACTGACATACTGGACTGTAAAACTCAGTGGGGACTGACATACTGGACAGTAAAACTCAGTGGGGACTGACATACTGGATACTGGACAGTAAAGCTCAGTAGGGACTGACATACTGGACAGTAAAACTCAGTGGGGACTGACATACTGGACAGTAAAACTCAGTGGGGACGGACATGCTGGACAGTAAAGCTCAGTGGGTACTGACATACTGGACAGTAAAGCTCAGTGGGGACTGACATACTGGACAGTAAAGCTCAGTGGGGACTGACATACTGGACAGTAAAACTCAGTGGGGACTGATATGTAGGACAGTAAAGCTCAGTGGGGACTGACATACTGGACAGTAAAGCTCAGTGGGGACTGACATACTGGACAGTAAAGCTCAGTGGGGACTGACATACTGGACAGTAAAACTCAGTGGGGACTGACATGCTGGACAGTAATGCTCAGTGGGGACTGACATACTGGACAGTAAAGCTCAGTGGGGACTGACATACTGGACAGTAAAGCTCAGTGGGGACTGACATACTGGACAGTAAAGCTCAGTGGGGACTGACATACTGGACAGTAAAACTCAGTGGGGACTGACATGCTGGACAGTAATGCTCAGTGGGGACTGACATACTGGACAGTAAAGCTCAGTGGGGACTGACATACTGGACAGTAAAGCTCAGTGGGGACTGACATACTGGACAGTAAAGCTCAGTGGGGACTGACATACTGGACAGTAAAACTCAGTGGGGACTGACATGCTGGACAGTAATGCTCAGTGGGGACTGACATACTGGACAGTAAAGCTCAGTGGGGACTGACATACTGGACAGTAAAGCTCAGTGGGGACTGACATACTGGACAGTAAAGCTCAGTGGGGACTGACATACTGGACAGTAAAGCTCAGTGGGGACTGACATACTGGACAGTAAAGCTCAGTGGGGACTGACATACTGGACAGTAAAGCTCAGTGGGGACTGACATGCTGGACAGTAAAGCTCAGTGGGGACTGACATACTGGACAGAAAAGCTCAGTGGGGACTGACATACTGGACAGTAAAGTACTTGGTCTGGCAGCCGACTATGTTTATGGTCGGATATGTCATATATTAAATGCATGCTTAATGAAAGGTTTTTTCCCACTATCTGGAAAGAAAGTAAAATTATTCCCTTACCTAAAGATGGCAGACTAGCACTCACAGGGAAGAACTGTAGACCTATCACTACTCTCCTAGTTCTTAGTAAACTGATGGAGAGAATAGTCTACTCACAAATACAGGACTACTTTGTCTGTAATGGCTAGAACACAGATTTCCAACATGCTTACAGACATAACCATTCAACTAGTTCAACAGTAATGACAGATGACTGGCTCAAGGAAATAGATAACTCTAGGATGACTGGTGCAGTATTACTTGATTTTAGTGCGGCATTCGATGTTATAGATGACAATCTACTCATCGGTAAATTACAATGCTAAGGATTTAGTTCAACTGCCATCCAATTTAAGAAGAGTTATTTCACAAGTAGGACGCAAAGGGTTTATTACACTGGCAGCTGGTATCACTCTAAGGTCTTGGACTGTGGGGTCCCGCAAGGGAGCTGCCTTGGATCACTCTTATATGGCATCTTCACAAACGATTTACCATTAGCTTTGTGTAAAGCAACTTTACAAATGTATACTGGTGACACCACATTGTACTGTGCTGCGAAAACTGTGAGTGAACTGGACAATGTTTTATCAGCTGAGTTAAATATGGATTTGGATTGGATAAAACAAAATAAGTTGGTACTGAATATCTCGAAAACCAAATCAATTATCTTGGGATCGAGTCATAAACTGTCATCTACACCAAGGATTAGTTTGAACTTGTCTGGGGAACCTATAGAACAGGTAGATAAAGTTAAATTACGGGGCACAATAATTGATAGTCAGCAGTCATGGGCAGAACACATGGATACCACAGTGAAGGAGACGGGTTGTGGCGTCTCCATGGTGAGGAAGTGTCTTTCTTCTGTCCCGACACACATCGTGGGACAGGTGGCCAAATCTGTAATTCTATGTCACCTGGATTATTGTGCACCTGTATGGTCCTCTGCATCTAAAGGTCAATTAAAGAAATTACAAACTGCCCAGAACAGAGCTGCCAGGTTAGTATTACATTGTCCCATAAGAACGAACACTATTAGTTTGCGCCGTCAACTCTCATGGTTAACAGCAGAGATCAGGCTGCTTTTCAGTGTGACAAAATTTTTCAGAAACATTGTTTTTTCTTCTCAACCCATTTTTATATAGCCAAATTGATAGATGTGATCGGGTTCATTGTCATTTGACTAGGTCAGCCGATGATGTCACCACGTCCAAAATCAAATGCTCTAAAGAAGAACAGTTATTTATCGTGCCATTAGTCATTGGAATAATTGCCCACTGAATATACATAAACTGAATAGGAAAGTATCTTTCAAGTACCATCTGAGAATCCACTGCTTACATTTGTGAGCAGGGAAGAATGAATGTAATACTCATGAATGTAATAACTTATTCTGAATAATTTATAATGATGTATATAATGATGTCCACAATGTTTTACTATGTTTATATTATCATTGTCATGTCATTTTTTGTTTTTTTGTTTTTGGTATGGACCCCAGGAAAATTAGCTTGTCCCACCTTGGTGCCAGCTAATGGGGATCCTTTTAACAATAAACAATAAACAATAACATTTCAAATGTTGAAACTAAGACATTTTACATTTTAATCCACAAAATGAGCTTATTTCAAATTGTATGGCTGCAATAAGACTAAAAAAAGTCTTTACACAGTAAAAAAAAGGGGGGGGCTGGAAAAGCAATTGATATGTAAGAGAATCAGCTGAAAGAACATTTAGCAAGTAATTAAGTTAACTGGCATCAGGTGTGTAACATGATTTGGGTATAAAAGGGATGCCTTAGAGGGGCTTAGTCTCTCAGAAGTAAAGATGGCCAGAGGCTCTCCAACCTGTGAAGGTTTGTGTGAAAAAATTGTGGAATACTTTAAAAACAATGTTCCTCAGTGTCAATCTTTGTGCGTAACGGACAAGGCTGAAGACCTTTACTGGATGCCCATGATCTTCGGGCCCTCAGACGCCACTGCATCACTCACCGGCATGATTCTGTCATCGACATTACTAAATGGGTCCAGGAATACTTCAAGACACCACTGTCTGTAGACACAGTCCGCTGTGCCATCCACAGATGCCACCTAAAACTCTATCATGCAAAAAGGAAGCTATTCTTGAGCATGATCCAGAAGTGCCGCCATGTTCTGTGGGCCAAGGCTCATTTAAAATGGACTGTAGCAAAGTGGCAAAGTGTCCTGTGGCCAGATGAGTCCAAATTTGACAATCTTGTTGTAAATCATGGGCACCATGTCCTCCGGGCTAAAGAGGAGAAAGACCACCCATCCAGTTATCGGAGTTCAGTTCAAAAGCCAGCATCTCTGATGGTCTGGGGAGGCATTAGTGCATATGGTGTGAGACACATTTGCATGTTTTAAAAAGCACCATGAATGCTGAAAGGTATAAAAAGGTTTCAGAGCAACATATGCTCCCCTCCAGATGACATCTATTCCAGGAAAGGCCTTGTGTATTTCAGCAGGACAATGCAAAACCTCATACTGCAGCTATTACAACAGCATGGCTTCCTAATGGAAGAGTTTGTGTGCAGAACTGGCCTGCCTGCAGTCCTGATCTTTCTCCGATTGAGAACATTTGGCGTATATTTAAACAAAAAGTCCATAAAAGAAGACCCAAAACTCTCCAGCAGCTGGAAGCCTGCATTAAACAGGAGTGGGATCAAATTCCAATGGCTAAACTCAAGGAACTTGGATCCTCAATGCCCAGTTGCCTCTACTCTGTGTTAAAAAGAAGAGGGGATGCTACACTATGGTAAACAGGCTCCTGTCTCAACTTTTTTGAGACATGTAGCAGCCATCAAATTTGAAATGAGCTCATTTTGTGGATATAATTGTAAAATTTTTCAGTTTCAACATTCGCTGTGTAATCTCCGTTCTATTGTGAATAAAATACTGGCTGGTGTGATTCGAAAGTCATTGCGTTTTGATTTTATTCACAATTTACACTTTTTGTCCCAACTATTTCGGAATTGGGGTTGTAGAGTGTATATCTCATTTATGTATAGAATTTAAAAATCAGCAATAGTTGCTATACGATGTGTATCTCATAATGATATTAATCCACAGCTGATAGTAAAAGGGATGACTCTCAATTAATATTGATGGCACTTTGCATTTCCCTTTGAATTGATCCCAGATTGTAGCCATATTCACCGGTGTTCTTTAATAACTCACCACACTGTGATTTTACCTTTCAAATCATATACTACAGCTTTAACTTTGCGCTCTACCCAACTGACATGCTAATAGTTACTGTTGTTTCCAATAGGCCCAGGAACATGCTAATGCAGCCTTGCATCTAATCCGAGAGTTCATCTGGATTTAGCTGCAACACTTAAAATGATAATTTGATAAAAAACTGAGAAATTGGCCAAACTAGATATATAATGTGTTTTCGCTTGAGGGTGAAAGGGATGCACTCACTGTAGCATTAATTAACTAGAGAAATTAAATACTGAACATGCAAATATACAGTGGTGTCATCCTGCCTTCAGAGTGAATCCCATTTGTTTTGCTTTCTGAAATTCTTGTTCAAGACAACCAATCAGATGTCTCTCTGGGAAAACACTTACATTGCAATTCAAAGCCATGAGAAAAAAATGGGAATTTACAGAGATGTTCTGAGTCGCTAATTGATATTTATATCACCGAACGCCGAATGGCATTCCGGAGATATTATGTTTTTGGTCCGACCGCCGCCGCGGCCGCTACTGATAACTTCAGTAATATTTTAATTGAAAATTACAAGTTTTGCTTATAAATAAGTATTATAAAGAGGAAGAACTGATTTGATTTTGGAAAATTTACAATTTCTAGATTGGCCACCAGGGGCCAAAAACTGAAAAAAATCACTGTTTTGATCATACCTCTGGAAATATTTGTCCTATTGACCTCAAATCAAGTGCAAATGAAAGGTCATGACCTGGGGATGTGTCCCATGATGACATTATACCTGTTTAGTTAAAAATCTTGACGCAAGGTGGAGCTTTGTCACATTAAATTCACCATTTTTGCCATATCTTTGGAACTATTTCTCCAGTTGACATGAAACTATGTGCAACTGCAAGGTCCTGACCTCACAACGTGTCACAAGATGACATCATACCTGTATGGTTCAATAATTTGCTACTAGGTGGCGCATTCTGATGGAAAATTACCATTTTGGCCATATCTTCAGAACCACTTGTCTGATTGACCTGAAATTAAGTTCAAAAGAAAGGTCATAACCTGAGGGGTTTTATTTTGTATTGGGTTTATTCAAGGATTGGGGAATTGGAGGATTGGGGGCGTTCGGGGATATGCCCCAAGTCGTCACTTTTGACGGCATAAGCCTAGTTTTGAAATTGTGTTTAATTTTAAAAGAAAATGAATGAAGCATAAAAGGATTTGCACAATTCAGAGAACAGCCACACAGGAGGCAGTTAGTATCATGTAGTTCCCTCCCAGGTCCTTGAGTGCAATGCCAGTGGATTTACACAGATCCCTGAATAGAGCAAATAAACTGGAACACCCAAACTATTTTTTGCAAATATCTGCAGATGATATTCGGCCATTTGCCAAAGCAATGACCGAGCGCATCTTTCCATCGATGGGCAAATGAGGCAAGTAGTGCTTCTAATTTTCCGAATCACTGGGCGAATCAGGCGCAAGACTATGGCAGTCCGTTCTATGGTAATCACTGGGTGTCAGCTCACCCCAAAATAATACATGCGCTGTGACCTGGCTAAGACTCAGGGGTCAGTAAACCTTATAATTCAATGAACACTTAAGCCATTACTGTCGACGACACCTTAACGTGAACTCTTCCCCCCCCCCTTTCACAGTAAAAGCTAATTGTACACAATCCCTCAGTCTGCAAGAGGTCATGAATTGTCTATCATTTCGTCCGCGTGCATGTCAATGGAAAGGCGTGGAGCTCAAAGTAAATTTCGCATTCGTCAGTGTCAAGCCGTAATGTCCTTTCCACTCAGTTTTCAATAAACAGCTATAAATGTCATGCAGAAAATATAATGTTCTGAACTTGCTCTAAAAATCTATTTGTCTCCTACCTCAACTCACCCCTGTGATAAACCAGTATATCACTCATGGTTAGAATGATCAGTGGCAGAGTACTCTCTAACGTCCTCAAGGTGTCACTTTCTGAGGAGAATAAACCAAGGCTAAAAAAGGTCTCTGCTTCTGCCGATCCCGAGGCAGCCAGTCGAAATGGGAACTCGGGGCTTTTTTTTTTTTTTTTTTTCCTTTCCCCTCTGGCTGAAATAAATTTTTTGCCTCAGTGTGTGAGATGCCCCCATCCCTACACCTGAGATGGCTGGAGGGGAGGATGGGTAGAAGAGAGAGACGGCGAGTAAAGACTCCTGCCCCACCTCCCTGGACTCCTGCCCCACCTCCTCCAACACAAGCAAACTGAGGGTGGCGTGGTGAGGTGACAAAATGAGGTGTGGAGTTATTATACCTGAGGACGTGTCAGTTTCAGTAACAGTTTTGTGGTAACGTACATGCTCATAATGCCTTAGCTTTAGGGCATGCGTAAAAACAAACAGGAAGCAGTTGTGTGCTCTGACAGGTGATCCACTGTCGGTCAGCCCCGCCCCCACTCCCCGCCCTCTCCTTTATCTCATTATCATGCCCCTCGCTTTGCTGAGGCAAAGGCCTTTATTCAGAGACAGCCACACAGGCTGAGCACCAACCCTGAATGAAAAAAGCACAGCTGTACGGCTTAAGGACCCCTGACAACCCACATTTAGCTGTGTCACGGCTGCAAGCCGCGATAAAATAGATGCACATTTGAAGATATCTGCTCGACTAGCTGGAAATTCGATGCGCTGCCACAGCCTTGACCTCACAGTAATGGCTCGGTGAAGAATACATCCTCAAACACATTGCAGACAAATACATGGGCACAACTGAAACAAATAAATCTCATCACTGCCCTATCTCAGGTGCCACTGGCCCAGAACAAATGGGCCTGAGAGAAGTTCAGGAGTGCGATGCGTCACTCTTGGAAAGGCAAAGAGGGGTCTGTATTTGAAGCCAATGTACAGTACAAGAACATTGTGTTATTCCTTAGCCCTAAAAAGATGCATGCACACAGCCTCGCACCAACTAAAAGACAGCAGAAAAGTTGTAATTTAGACGTGGGTCATTCTTACACAACATTGCCGTCGTATAGTTGAGGGTTTTATCCAAAGCAATTTACAGTACATTAGGCTTTGCAGAGATAGGTCCTCTCTCAACCCAAACAGGGTTAAAGGTCATGCTTAAGGTGGTGTCAGGGTCAAACCACCAACCTCCTCAGATTGAGTCCAAAATCTTTGCTAGTAGGCAATGAACTGTCTGGCATTGACACAGTATTTAGACAACATTAACGTCAGAAAAATATGTTATAAGAATAGAAGCACTTGGATACATTTCTTTATTCACAGCCAAGAATTATAATGGTAGCTAAGGGCATTGAGGTTTGCAGAAAAGCCATTTTCACAACAGGAGTAAAACATAAACACAGGCATTATTATGATGCACTGACAACTTGGCACTGATGTATTAGTAGAAAGATGCGCAGCAAGGTAACTCAGGATTGGCTAGTTCAGCTTAAAGCTGGTCATACTAACTGTTCTCACTATGCAATAAAATCTATAGAGTTCTATTTTTTTATTTGTAAAGATGTCATGTTTATATGGCAGCACTTTATATGTGCATCTGGCATAAAGGATTTTCTGGCATTGAAAAACTGAAAGACTGGCTTTATTATGTTTACATTAATTACAGAAAAGTTAAGGATGAGGGATGTCCTGATTATTTATTTTTGCTGTTGTTTGTTTGTTTATTCGCAGCATTAGCAGGGTACTAGGGGTCAATCTTAAATGACGCCTGGATAATAACATTACAATAATCTCATAGCTGGGTGCAATATTGCAGGAGTTTTTGAGGAGACTTGATATCTGATGGCACAGATATCTCTGAGCACAGGCGCTCCTGACGCCGTAATTACAGCATTTTTTTTAGACATTCCAGATGGAATATTCTTTGGCTCTACAGATGGTGCACTCTGGGCATTTTATCTGTGCTTATCTCTCCACCATTCATAGCCATCCGCCATAATGGCAGGATCACTAATCAAATAATTAGCTGTGATGTCTTTTCTCGCCTAAATAACAGCTTTATACGGCTCTGTTCTGTTTAGCCAGGATATTTTTATTTAATGACTCATTTACAGCAAAATCTGATAGGTAAAATTTCCCAATTCTTATATCCTTTGCCAATAGTGAAGTTGAACAAGTGAGTACGGCAGAGACGTGAGTCTCCAACTCTCTCAGCAGCACATCCTTCTTTTATGATGGATTAGGAGGCAATGAAACATTTATGGAATCCATGTAAAATACACACAGATTCCAAATAGCACAGAATGAAATCACAAAAACATTCTCAGCAGGAGTTAACTGATTTCTCACATTACATGGTACCAAACTATTCTACCGAAAAAGTGTCACAAATAACTCTACTTGGGCGGTATATTATGCATGGCTGTACCAGCATGAAACACAGAAATTATGACTCTTTTACAAAAGTAAAAAAATGTTTTCTCAGAACTTTGTGTTCTTTCAAAAGTCTTTTTACTGTGTTTTCAATGTTAATCACGGAGCAGCTAACTGGAGAGAGGGGGAGCGAGAAAGAAAACGAGAGGAAGAGCTTGTCTATTTTCAGTTATTGCCATTTTTTTTGTCTGAATTTGAAATGAGTAGTTGCATTCCCCGCTCTCGGAGCAGCATAATGTGTCACTCGCCCCATAAGTGCTCCTCGGTGGGGCAGTTCAATTCACACTGCATCACACTTGAAAAGAGGGTAAAGTATGACTGAGCGCTGCAGGCTGTATGAAGACAAACAGAATGAAGTGGTTCCCCTGGCAGTTGAATGCATCTTCCACCCCCACTACCTTACATTTTTATTTACCTCCTGTTAAAACCCAGTATCCTGTCAGCACATGCCCTGTTCATATACAACAGGAATCACAAAGTCTCCACCTCAAATCCAATACCAGCCCTAGTTGACTCCTATCCCAGGTAATTAATAAATCTACTGAATAATTAGTGTTAATAATTGGCCAGACTTTCTTTACACCAAACGGAAAGCAGAAAACCAGAAATTCTTGTGTGGCAAAATACAAACAATTCACATATTATGGAACAAATATTTGTGCACTCAGTCCACACAAATGTAGTCTTGTAAGAGTATAGCTCTACATGTCCAAAGCTGCATGGTGATTGGTTCATCCAGGATCTCATTACAAAATCATGAGAATTAATATTAATAATCAGTGCTGACCCCTTCGCTGCTGTAAGGCTTCTACCGAAAGCGCTGTTGTTGGTACCTGGTTTCCCCCAGGGGCGACTGGCCATCTGTGCGTTCTAAAGAATTGCAGAGCAGGCGGGACTCCAGGACCGTCCCGCAGTCATCACCAGTTTTTTTTTCCCCCTGCTAATCTACTTCTTCATACTCAAGTCCAGGGGCGGACGAGCCATCGGAAATACATGCAGTTTTCTCTGTGAACCGCTCCGGTCAGCGAAAAAACCCGCCGTAGACTCATAGACACCTAGACAGCACACAAAATAGTGACTAAAGGCCCATGATGAGATGCGTATACGCGCTGAGAATCAGATGTTCATCTTTTTGCTTCAATTCTAATGGGTACTCGATGGTATTGTAGCCTGTAATATTATCGTGAAGGGTGTTATCAGTCTGCCCAGTCTGTCTAACGGTTTTCATGTGGCTTGAGTGCCTTAGTTATATATAACACTTTCACTGGTTCTACTTCACTATTCCAGTTGTTTAGCATTATGGCCTTTTTTTTGTATTTATTTAGGCCTATATATTTGCTTTATGCTACAGGAATGACCAAAAAGCTGTTTTCTTGCAAATAAAAGCAATTTACGGGCTTTGGCCATTCGTAATGTATTAAATTTTGTTGTTTTCGTCCTAAAATTTAAGACGGCAGGCATGCTGGGAAATTTGTTTGACCAAATAAAAATTTTCCTTGAATTTTAGGAAGACTTTCCAAATTTTCAATTCCAAAACACTGTCGTTCAGAATCACCTGCCATTAAACTTGCAACCAAGTTTTTGCGGTTCTGAAGCTAGTGAGCTATTCTACGCCCATTAGAGTCTGTTAGTAAAATATGTAACTTTATTTTAACAAGAGCCATCTGGCAATGGCGGATCCCCCCGGCTGTAGGTTGTGTAACCTACAGGTTGTGTGGACAGACGGACGGACTGAAACCCCCAAAAGGCACAACTAGACCATAGGGAGAAGCTCCATACCAAATTTGGTGTTTGTAAGTGATATAGTTTTCTAGTTCTGGTCCAGATACGATTTTATTACAGACGGACGGACGGACAGACAGACGGACACACTGATCACTATATCCCCCCGCATTATATGCCGGGGGGATAAAAAAGGCTATGTTTGAATCAATCCAAATAATGCAGTGGTCTTACTGAAAAATTCAATGCTCCCAAAGTCACATTTCTGTTTCACATCCATTCATGTAAAAAAAATATAAAATATTTATGTAAAATACATTAGTTATATGTTGACAATGGTATGTTTTTACTGTAGGACAGCATCATTATATTGTTGCCTACAGAATAATAAGTTCACTCACCTCTACAATGTACATAAGTACATGAACATGAGGGTGGGGGGTGGACTAGGTGATCTGTTAACATCTGCTAAGATCACACATGCATATAGCCTCTGGGTTTGTAAGTCAGATAAACACAACAATTATTTTGTTGTAGGCTAATTGGTGTAATATAAATTCAAGAACTAAATACATCAATATTTTATGGGAAATATAGTCCAGTATGATGTTAAAATGCATACTTTGGTCAAACAACATGAAATTTTTTCGGCCAGCCACTACCTCCCCATCCCCGCCACCTAGAGAGCGGGCCGGTCAGGTACGAATTCCCAGGCCACTTTTTTGCCCCAGTCCGCCCCTGGTTTCCCCTCAGCCAAAAAGGGGCCAAAAGGCTTATGTCCATGTGAGGCACACACATACGCATGCGCACAAGCGCACACATGCAAACACACACACAGAGACATACTAATTCCTGTACTTCTATCCTTTTGAGGACATTACTGTCTATTGACTTCCATTCATTCTTTGATTGTCTCTACAGCCTTTTCCTAATCTTAACAATAAGCAATGTATGCCTAACCTTAACCCTTACCTAATTTTAACCTTTCCCAAATTCTAACCTTACCCCTAACCTTAACTAATAAGTCACAATTTTTAGTTGTGAGGACAGGTGAAACTACTAAACCTCCATGCAAAATGACTTCAATTCCGCGCCAGAATCTCTTACATACGCGTTGATTGAATAATTGCTGACTACAGCAGAGGAACTTAAATATGCCACTAAAACTCACACAAAATGCGTGAGAGTTGACAGGTGTGGATTATTAATGAAAACTGAACACACCTGATAATCTTGAGAGTTTTCAGAGTTTCTGTAATGGTAATTTAAATGAATGACTGAAAAAGCTCATGACCAATCATTATTTTTGAGGGATGGGTTTGAGCTTCCCCTGCAGCCAGTTCACAAGCCGCCACTGGAAAAGAGCAAAACACCTGTAACCGGAATTCTGGTCTGACAGAAACCTCTGCACATTGGCCAGGTTTGGTTTCAAGTAGCAAGCTAGCTTTTGCACCTTCTAGGCTAACAAAAATCAGTGTAGCCAAAAGACTGTAATAACACCTTCTGTATCTCAGAGGATGTGATTTTGTAAGCCGGGATGAAACACACTTGCACATAACTATGTGCACAGGTGGTCACCAGCTAAGGCTAGCTTGTAGGTAGCTAGCTGGTTAGTACTAGGTCAGCTATGACCCAAAATTGAGTGTTGTCAGCTATCTTGCAGGTTAGATATGAATGAAGAGTATCAATACTACTTTAATATGCATATCCAAATTTATATGTGACTTACTATGGCAGGTCATTCTACAATGATTGTGGACGTTTCATTATAAGAAGTCAATCCTCATTACATTACTCTGGACATAATAGTCTCTGTCTTTGAATTATGTTCCACATAGAGCCAGAAACGACTAGTCTACTGTGTCACTGGCATAATCACACCCTTTGAGCTGAAGAAATTCAAACTAAGGCCCAAATATGAAAGCCTGTTTTCCTGTAAAGTAATGAACTCGATGGGCAGTGAGACTTGCATGCGAGCATCCCACACAGACAAAATAACATGCAATGTTTGTCCACTCAGACTACCCTTGACATCGACTGGAAGTGCTTTTGCAGCCAATCTTTTGGTAACAATCTTGTAATAAACTCCTTTCCAAGGAGTTGTGCTGTATACTTTTGCAGGGTGTGCATTATGTGAAATGTCCTATCTAGTCCCAGAGCTGGAATTGTGGTCGTGGTGCCATGCATGAATAGTCAATCGATTTCTCCTGGATCATTTATAAGCAGGTTACAGGCCTTGGTGACACTCGTCTTTTCAATGTGACTTTTGTCAACCGATCACCCCAGGATGTGTTTTTTATTAAGTCTGCACATTCTGAGATCGGATGGCATCTGATCAGCTGAGGCTGCCTGGTCCGCATTGAGCTCAGATCTCAGTGAGGTGTGGACAGCATCTGGGCAAAATACAGTCAATTTTCCAATCATAGTTCTCGCCTCATTTTCCCGCATGTCGGAATTCCTCTCCAGAGGGTGTAAAGAGATTCAGAGATGGAGGAAACACAGGGCTGGAGCACAGCTGAGACCCACTGTTTTATAGCACTGTGGTCCAACACCACTGTGTAAAGCTGCACTTGACTGCAGTTACAGAAACACTTGCGAAAACTGATGAAAACGACTTAAATCACTTGCCCGTCTCCTCAGCAAAATGTGTCTTGCACAGACCTCCAAAATAAACAGAATATTACGAAGAAGGATCTTTCTTGCATCATGAGCCATTTAGGGTGCACATATTGGATGGGCATATACAGTATGAGCGTGAAAATATATCTGATCATTATCCAATAAGGCAGCATCAAGGACGGACACACATATGCAGACAGAACTGAGTTCTGATCTGGCGCATCGGATCACTAAAGTCGCATCGAACAAACAAGTGCATCCATCGCCACAAACAAAGTTTACAAAGCACATTTTCCAGATTGGGATTAAAAGACAACGAAAAACTAAATACCAGAGTTAATGAGGGTAAAACGTGAAAATTATCCTCTGACCGACAGTGTGATCCGTTCGTCAATGTGATCCGGCTTTGTTTCAATGCTGGGACTGTGGGAACAGTTTTCCTTTTCTGATTATGAGTTTCTTCCTGGCCGTCCGTGCGTGTCGCCACCGGCTCGTCACACTCTGGTCAGACCAGCCCTGCCCAGCTCAGTAAGGGGCTGCACAGCCAAACTGAAGGAACAGGGGGATTTTTAAATGCTGCGGTTGGCAACTGCTCCCAGCATGTCCAGGTCCCTGAGTCAGGACCCAAGGGGCCACCGTTGTTTCCTGGGGTCCCTGGCTGCAGGGTGATAGGGACAGGTCAGGGGCGGGCCGAGGCTTTAATGGCCAAAAACCATGGGATTAAAAAAAAGAAAAAGGGGAATAAATAAATCCATATCGCGTCACGGCAGAAGGCGGATTTTATATGGCAGGGCAACGCTCAGGCACTTAGAGAAGCTCAGGAATCGCTCGGATGATAAATAGCGGCTGTTGAAAGTGCTCCGCTGTATCCCACTGTGGCTCTCCACAATATTTCATTTACTCAGAGTCATTCCCGAGCCTCAGAAACCGCTCTACAGTCTGAGACAGACCAGGAGACCATCTCCCTTTGCACTGTGTCAGCAAGATCGGTGCCAGACAGCTTTGTATGGGTCTAGATCAGAAAACTTTATTCAGTCTATGTCAGTCAGCTTTACATGCTTCAGCTCTGAAAACTTCATTCCACCCACATCATTTTTCACAGTATGGTCTTACAAAAATGTCAGACATCCTCACACACTCCCTAGCTGGTTTCCAGCATGCATTTCACCCAACCAAACATAAATCCACGTTATCGTAGAAAAACAACACAGATATACAAGCACGTGCTCACAAATACAGGAATGAACAAACATGCACGCGCAGGCATACACTGACACGTGGCCTAACGCAAACGCGCAGGCATACACTGACACGTGGCCTAACGCAAACACGTACACATACAAGCAAGAACACATAACACAAGCACTGACACGTTTAAGTATCTTCCCAAGATCCTCCTGGGCAAGGATACAGTGCATGGCATAGCTGCACCACACTTTTGAACAAGAAGTCTGTGTTGCCCCTGCGGCAATAATGGCCGACAGCCTACCTGTCACTTTTAGCTCTATGGTCCTTCGCACCGCCCTGCTGCCATAGGCCAGCTCACAGGTGTAGTTCCCCCCGTCGTCCTCCTCCACCTCCGGGATCCAAATGCTGGTGGTGTTCAGGGTGATGGAGCTTCGCCAGGTCTTCTTCTGACACTCCTAGAGGTGAGGAATCAAAGTGTGAATTGAGCTACACATTAGCACACCATCTGCTTCCATTCCTGTGTATGCATATGGTTTCAGATCCCAATTAGGTAAATTAATTGGTTGAAATTAGTCACAGGTTACCTGGGGTAGGGCACTGACACTATATTAATGGACAGAGGAGCTCAGTTCTGAATTGTTTCACTGAAGAGACATTAGCAGGTTACAGATCATGTGCAAAGCATAAGCTGTTTTTGACCGCGTGGAAGAAAATAAATAATGCCTCTCTATTTTATATTTGCCAACACTGCTTTCACGCCATGGTTTGTGCAAAAGGATTACTGCTGAGTAAGTGGAAGAACTACTAAGGAATGACCTCAGGTTAAAAACATGAAATGAATTCATAGAGCTTCTTTGAGGATTCAGATAACATTGTCTGGCTCTTAAGTAGCCGGCGATAGAGAAGTGCTGCACCAGGAGGCTGTTTGAGTCACTCTTTTAGGTTCTACTATTACTGGAAAGACATAGCTACACCTACAGTAACTGGCAATAATTTTGCCACAACTTCGAGGTTAATTAAATGTCCCTGTTCCACAAAGCCCCAGTTTGAAGCCATGAGAATTACAGACATCGCAGGCTGGAAAGAATGGGACAGATCAGTATTTTCTTGAACTAATTTCCACTGTTCTCTTTATGTGAATACATTCCCAGGGGTTTAGGTTGTGGTCTCTGGATTGCAACGATTGTTTTACCTTATACCACGTCATCAAGGGCTGCTTATATGGAGCCAGGTAATCATCGATGTCAGGACAGCTGATCATCTTGCTTTTTGTGATCTCGGCCTTTTCTAGGTGACGTATCTTGCTGTTGAAGCAGAGGCCGTCGTCATTGTCCTCCACAGTCAGGGACATGGACACTTTCATGCAATATGTAGAGTTTCTGAAGGCAAAAATAGGAAAAACTTAGTTGTCAAAGCCCTTAGTGTCATGCTGTAGACATAGCATCTCATTGTCAGGCTCCAGGCAAAGATGGCCACAGTGTCTGGTGGTTTCCAGTTTTTCTACACAAGTGATTAACCTCACTGAGAGTCATCAATAGCCTCCATGATCCACCCACTTTTGTTTCCAGGCTTTAATTGGCTGCAGATTGAAAAGAAAAAATAACACCTGCAGACGCAGTCACCCTCCAAATTTGGCCCTGTTACAAGTGTCCACAGATTTAACCCATAAAGTGGAGTTCTAGTTTCGAGTTACTCTGAAATCTATGTTCATGTTTCAACACCCTGCTTCCAGTGTCAAGACACTAGGCTTAAATGATTAGTACTTCTTCACCTGACAGTCAGGCACGGACACTTCAGGTCCTGGAGGTAAAAGTCCTCCCCAACATCTAATCATCGGGATTTGCTAATTAAAACAGCCCCTCAGCCAAGAGGTTGAACCAATTAGTGAAATCAGTTGGCTGAGCTGAAGGGAAGATGCAAAATATGACAGGACTAAGACTTACAGATCCCTGGACTGTCCAACACTGCTGAACGTATCTTTGAAGAAACCACCAAGGTTTATTTGAAAATAAATGTTAAGGGGGTAAAAAAGTGAAGCTTTTACTGCAGTAGAATTTATCATTCAGCATGACACGAACTTTTGGCACAGAGGCAGACACTGTGCCTGAGCCTCTCTACCTGCTCATTTGTCTCAAGGCTACGCTGCGTAATTCCTGGGCAAGATCCAGGTTAGGAGTCGTAATTAGAAGACGTTCAGAATGAAAAGGATTTATGATTTATGAATGAAAAGGATTTTTTGAAATACAGGGCTTTTTAAAAACTTGAAAGCTGGAGAAAGGTGGGGGCAGAAATGGTAAGTCCTTTGAAATGATGCGATACTTTAATTTACGTTTCATTTCAGGGATGTGCCGACCTTCATACTGTATGAACATGTTTCTGCGACCTGCTGTGTGAAGCACAATCATGGATCTGCAGTTAAATCTGCTGTACTTGGCAGCCCGTTGTCCAGCAACATCAAGCATGGCTAGCTTGATTATATATAAATATATATAGAATGAAAATTTGAATATATTGAATGAAAGTATGAAAGTTTGCGCAGTAAAATCCCAGTGTTAATTCAACTCCAATAGAGTTTATTGGTTGGTTTCATATAAACTCTACTGGTGTTGAATTACCACTGGGATTTTTGCTGTGTGAATATATTGAATGATACTTGAATACACAGTACAGGCCAAAAGTTTGGACACACCTTCTCATTCAATGCATTTCCTTTATTTTCATGACTATTTACATTGTAGATTCTCACTGAAGGCATCAAAGCTATGAATGAACACGTGGAATTATGTGCTTCACAAAAAAGTGTGAAACACCTGTAACTGAAAACATGTCTTATATTCTAGTTTCTTCAGAGTAGCCACCCTTTGCTCTGATTACTGCTTTGCACACTCTTGGCATTCTCTTGATGAGCTTCAAGAGGTCGTCACCTGACATGGTTTTCACTTCACAGGTGAGCCTTGTCAGGGTTAATTAGTGGAATTTCTTGCCTTATCAATGGAGTTGGGACCATCAGTTGTGTTGTGCAGAAGTCAGGTTGATAAACAGCCGACAACCCTATTGGACAACTGTTAGATACATACGTAATTCCATGTGTTCATTCATAGTTTTGATGCCTTCAGTGAGAATCTACAATGTAAATAGTAATGAAAATAAAGGAAACGCATTGAATGAGAAGGTGTGTCCAAACTTTTGGCCTGTACTGTAAATATATATATATATAAAAACACATACATACATACAGTGTGTATATATATAAAATCAGTGGCGGCTGGTGAACTGGCGATAGGGGAGGCTCAAAACAATCCCTTAAAATTAATGATCGGTCATGATCTGTTTTCACTCATTCATTTAAATTTACCTTCACAGAAACTCTGATAACTCTCAACATTATCAGATGTGACCAGTTTTCATTTATAACACATTACGATTATGACTCCGGACTTCTCACACTTTTCTTTACTCAGGGATTGGAAGCAGTGCATATGTTTTATGTTGGCTTAAATGAAAGAAGATCATCGGAAACATATTTATGCAATTCCTCTGCTTCCAACCCCTTCATGCACAAGGACTTCAATTCCGCGCGAGAATCCCTTACATACGCGTTGTTATGATTCTGATCTGCCTTGCCATGTGCCTGCTCTGCTTTTTATGATATGTCTTATTGGTATTTGTATCATTGCTTTGTCTGACTATTCTTTGGTTTGTGTATTGTGATTTGGTATTTCGATTTGTTCTTGCATTGTCTTAGTTTTACTTTTCCATATTTTGCATTTAACCATAGTTTCCTTCCGGTCCATGTTTTGCTTTCCACCATGCATTGCCTTTGTCTCCCCCTGTCTGGTCTCTTGTCTTGTCACAGCTCACAGCCCCGGTTTTGCGTGCCACTCTTCGGGAGATTTAATGGTTTCTGGATTTCAGTCTTCTTTCCAATCTCATTTTGCTTACTTCACCTTACTTTTCTATTTTACTAACCATACTAACAGTTTTCGCTAAAAGTTACTAACACTAACTAACATTGTATTTAATACTAACTTACTAACCAGCCCTAAGGGATGGTATAGTTTCACTTACTAATTGATTAACAAGCTCTCAGCACTCGCCCTGTTCTAGTCTCCGCCTCGAGTCTCTTCCTAATCTCCTTCGCTGCATTTCTGTGGATTCTCCACATCTGATCACGCTGCCCTTTCTCTCATTATCTATGCACGTTAGAACTCCTTGACTGGAGCTGTATGTTTGTCAATAGCACTGTCTCATGATCCCTGTCTGCGTTTTGGCTTTTGACTATTTTATGTGATTAGGTTCTCCCTCTTGTTCCACCCTTTGTAATCAGTCTCATTTCCTGCACCTGTGTCCTCATCTGCAATCCTGTGTTCTCGTGATTGGTTGCTGAACGATACCTCACACACGTTGATTGAATAATTACTGACTACAGCGGAGGAATGTCAACATGCCACTTAAACTCACACTGAGTGCGCCAGAGTTTACAAGTATGCGTTATAAATGAAAACTGACCACACCTGATCATGTTGAGAGTTTTTGAAGCTTCTGTACTGGTGATTTAAATGAATGATTGAAAACAGGTCATGACTAATCATTAATTTTAAAGGATAGGCTTCAGCCTCCCCTATCGCCAGTTCACCAGCTGCCACTGATATATATACATACCCTCATTTTAATACAATTTTACATATAATTCTGCAACATAATTTACCTTACAAGATAAATCAAAGAAAAATCTTTTGTAACAGATAAGACCAAATAACTAAGTAATTCAGTCAAGAATAGAAATAGTTGTTATCGCACATTAATTGCATGTGCATGACTGAGCAATATTATTACAGTAACGAGCCTCTATGACCTGAAACAATAAATAAAATGCATACTTGTGTCACTGAAACACTTGAAGAACATACCTTATATTATCAAACAGAGACAGTCATAAGAAGTTGAAAGATGAAGTGACAAAATGAATGGCCAGACATTGCTATCATTGATGGATTATAAAATAAAGAAATCTGGGGGACCCCTGGTAGAACCAGAGAGCCAAAGCACATCATTGTTCAAGTGCCGTGTCTATGGTTTAAATTTATTTCCATTTCACTGAGAAAATAATTTCCGCTCACTGAAATTATTTCCATATGAAAACTTTTAAGTAACACCTTCAATTTAATTATATCCTTGGAAATGAAGGATTCAGACTCACTGCCAATGGATATTTTAGATTTGCAATACAGTATGCAAAGCCCTGTAATTGTATCCTGCTGACTCATTATAATACGCCGCACCTTCCCTACTGAGAGAATACTCTCATATCCTTTCAATGGCAACTACATTCTCATGCGCTCCCTCTCCGCCAAGTTTCCATGAATACTGTCTCACGTTTACTTTTAGCTGTACTGAAGAGGCAAGAGTAGGCGAGCGTTGTGGGTGCATACTTACATTAATCACTCGGAGTGTATGGCTCAGGTACAACCCCATATCAGTTATGAAGGTATGTTAAAACGAAAAATGAAAACAGTGATTTCTAAATTATCTTAGACCTGCATCAGATTGAAAACAAAAGCATATTGTTTAATATTTCACTCCATGGATTTAATAGATTTTTCAAAATAAATACTTAAATTTTTATTTCTGCAACATATTTCAGAAAAGCTTGGGACAGAAGAGTATTCACCACTTTGCAATGTTTGCATTCCTTTTCAAACGACGTAAGCGTTTAGGGACTGAAGACTCCAAGAGACTAGATGTTTCAGATGTAATTTTGTCCAATATTAAAAGCAAACGTGTCTTATGGTCTACAACAGCACAGGATCCTTGTTGTATCATTTTGCATTTGAAAATGTGCCACGTTCTCTCTCATGGCTGCGGTCAGGATGGCAGGTAGGCCAGTACAGCATGCACACCCTCTTTTAACGCAACTATTTGTAATGCGTGCAGAATGTTGTTTTGTGTTGTAGCGTTGAAATTTGAATCGGTGTCCCTGGAAAAGATTTCATCTTGAAGGCTGCATATGTTGCTCCAAAATCTCAGCAAACTTTTTATCACTGATAGGGGCTTCACAGAAGTCCAAGTTACCCCTGCAAAGGGCACGGACACAGTCCCATGCCATGACAGAGCATGGCTTTTCGACTTGTAGCTGGGTACAGCCTGGTCCTTGGTTCTTGTCTTCTTAGGTCTTCAGCATATGGTGTATATTTATTCCAAAAAAAAAGACCTAAAATATTGATTAATCTGACTAAAATACGAATTTCAACTGTGTGACGGTTCATTTCAGATCCCCTTTAGTCCAGAGAAGTCCAGAGTGCTTTTGGACACTATCAACATTACTTTTTGCATAGTAAAGTAATAATTGGCATTTTTGAGTGCAAGTGCATATTGAAATACTTGACATAGGTGCGCTTAAGTAATCCTGAGCCCATGAGATTGTATCACTTGTAGATTAATGACAGCTCTTGATGTAGTGCTGTGTGAATGACCGCAGATCACAGGTATTTATCTTAGGCTAGTGCACTTGGCCTTTATGCACAGACATTCCTCGAAGTTCCTTGAATATTTTGATTATGCTATGCACCATAGAGGGTGAGATATCTAAATCCCTCCCTGTCTTTATTTGAGGAATGATGTTTTTAAACTTTCAATGATTTCAATTCATCAGCCCATCTTTGCTCCTGTAGGACCAGGACTTTTTTTGGATGATGTTTTTGAACCAAATCATGATTACAGTCACCTGCTGACATCAGTGGTTTCAAATCACATCATTACTTTTTTTTTTTTTAAGTCATTACTAGTCCTCGATTGCCCTCGTCGCCAACTTTTTTTGGAATGCGTTGGTATCCCGAATGGCAGGAATGAATGCATATCTATGAATAAAGTGAATTACCATATGCTGAATATCTGTTTTTTTTGGTACTGTCTGCAATGAAACATAAATCAAATTAAATTCAGAAATCCCTGCTTTCTATTTTTTTTGGTCCATTTTGCATACCTATCCAACCTTTTCTGAGTTATCATTGTACTTTTAAGTGCAGTTAGCAGGATTTTTCTTACAAAATTTATACACATATTTATAGTTTTTATTTGATCCTCTTGAAGTGTGAGGAGGTGTCTGTATCTCCAGAGACACAACCATCTGTGTGCATTTTGTTATTTTACTTTGCACTGGACGTTACAGGATGTCGACCCTTGAACAGTGAGGAGAGCCTCCTGCCAATGACAGCGCACAGGTGACCCAAGTTCCCAAGAAGAGGTTCCCAATGGAAATTAGCTGACACAAACATAGGAGCAGTTAATGTTTACTGATAGCAAATGTTTTTGGAGTACGGATGAAATGTGGCTCTGGATAATGGCTGAGTATGCATGAGCTAAAGTTTGAATACAACGTTTAGATGATACCATGTTTGAAAACTGATTCTGCGCTTTTTGGATGGCTGTGGTTATCGGGAACCATCATTTTGGGTTGGTCAGTAGCCTACAATACTCGGTATTTGGATGTGAAAGTTGATGGAATGGGAAGGGTGGGGAAAGCAACAGGAGTTTTGGGGCAGTCAGTCTAGGTAACACCCCATCTGTTTAGGATTAGCCTGGCTTTGAGAAATTTAAAGAGGAAACGATGCGGGCGAAAATATGTTGTAAAATTGAGTGATTTATTCACAAATTATGCACCTCATTCTTTAAACCCGTCAACAGGCTCTTGAGCGTGCAATTATTGGAAAATGGGCCGCTGTGGATTCCAGGCCAATTATGCTGAGAGACCCATGTATTAGTCAATGAAGTTCAATTACTGCCAAAACCTCAGCTGCCACCAGTGAGGCCTCAGCAGCAGCGGCCTTGGCTCTGATTTAAGATGCATCCGGAGTTTACATGAATTCACACATTATCCTTGTGTGCATAAGTCAAGAGTGAATTTATCAGGCAGTCATGAAATGAGGATTGCAAAATTTAATAGAAACTTCATCGGTCATATTCTCTGAAGGTGAAGAATTGTTGCTGCTCAGCTTGCTGCTTTGGATTAATGCCCTGCATATGGTCACATACTAATGATTTTCATTATAATTAAGAATTGTCCTGATAACCCCTTATACTGTCACTGCTTGCTGTCACATCACTCTTTCTCAGGAGACAATTCTCAGGAGAAGCTAAATACCTGGCCTTAAATCTGACAGGGCCACTCAAAGTTTACAAACAACATTCCAAGCTTTATAAAGATTTTCCAAAGGAAAATATACAGTTATTGTTAATAATGCAATATTTGGATAGATATTCAAATATGGTTTCAAATTAATTCAGAAAGAAACAAATATCAAAACCGGCTCCATGGTTGCTTAAACCAAGGGCATTATTTTCTGAATACCGAAGGGGTGCTATGCCTTAAGGTGCACCAGCATGGTTTCAGGAAATCTTACGACTAGAAAAAAACCTGTGAGTAAAATAATGAAAAAAAAAATTGTATAATTTAAAGATAATCTGCAAGTAATTGTTCTGAACAAAGTATTCACAATCTACATGATTATTTTGTCTCCTTGGGAAGGAAAATAAACCAGTTAGTGACAAATGAAGCTACTTATGCGAACGGAGACGAGAGAGTTCCTTGTCTCCAGATCCTCTGGAGACCCTCTACACCATTTATTTGCATTTTGGAAACTTTCTATATAATATTTGAATGTATCTAGTGTCCACACTTAACTATGTAGATAATCACAACCCTTTGTCAGAATAGGACAGCTGTCCTAAGCATTTAGCTCATAATAAACATTGTTAAGATTCAATCACAAATTTGATCCTAGATCAGCACTCCACTTCTGAGATACCTTGTGAATAAGAGGCTGTATATATTTTTAGTTAAAGCCACCATTTTTTACAATGAAATCCTCAAGCAATTCCCTGCTGGATCAATGGCCGCATTTAACATCCAAGGTCAAATGGGCGCATGCATTTGTAAGACTATCCTTTTGGCCAAACAGCAAATCAAAGCTTGGCAACTTTCAATCGCTCAAACCTGCTTACGCTGCAGGCTGCTTTCAGCACCATGCATCACAACGAGAAAACACCGGGCGGCCATTGTCTGGCAGTCACCGCGTGGAAAGAGTTAATGGAGAGGTGATTTCTAAAAAGCCAGGGCAGAAAAGGGGAGAAGTCATTCGTGAAACTTAACAAGCGACGACATTCCCAGCCGAGCCGTCCTTTCTCCTGTTAGTAATTATGACGGGAAGTGATTCGGAAGCGTTCTGCTCCTGAGAGCACTGTCACACGCAGCAGAGCGCAAAGTCTTACCGGCCTGCATGATGCCATATGACTGAGCTCCCTGGCCTTGCATAGCCGGCCGGCCGGCGCGGAGAACAACATATTTCCCTTAATGACCGCGGAGGAGTAACAGCTGTTGTTGCTGGTTGTGTGTGTGTGTGTGTGTGTGTGGGGGGGCGTGGGGGGTGAGTTTGGTTGAAAGCTGCTGGGCCTTAGACTGGCATCTGTCATTAGAAGTACGCTATAGTGTGTGACACGGGCCCACCCTGGGCCAGCTGTTTTACAATGGAGATTGATATTCAGATTGAGGCGGTATTTGGTTTGATTGCAAATGGTGCCATTATTTACCTTTGCAAATCAGTAAACAAAGAAATAATGAGGTTTTTGGCCACAATAAGTTTCAGCAAAGCTGAGTCACAGAGGAAAATATCTTTACTGAATATCATTACGAAGGTGCGCACATTACCTTTTCCAATGACTACGCCAGTGAATCGTCTTTTCATTTATTTTGGGGCCAATGGAAGAATACAAACAAAGGCTGTGCTGATATACCTTTCCTCCATTTCTGAACTTCAAGCAGGCAAAAACTTGATGCATCATACTTTGTCTGGCTCATAGTTTGCATCGGTTTGAAGCATCACAAGTCAGCGGTAAAGTGGTGAAATGGTTTTTCATAACCAGATATACTTTTGGCTGTAAATGCCATGGTATCCCAGCATGCTGTTCTGTCTCCCCAAATGCTTGAACTGTGCATGAGAATCGTCACAGTCCCAGGCACATGCATGTCCAGAATTTCTTTTTGTACATGACCTCCTGCATCAGGCGACGGCTTTGCGACAGCTGACCTCGGGATGTGATTGTGGTTGAACAGGGTGATACATCTCGCCTGTCTCTCACTAGAAAATCTACAGATTGAAGAACTATGTCCTAAGTTTCAGATGTCCAGGATCAACAATTATAAATAATGGACTAGGGAAAAATGCCCTTCAAATTCTTATGCTATAACATCATATCTTATTTATCCTCTGATGGTCATACACAATTTTGTGGGAAGTCAACCAAGAGATGCTTATCTCAGCAGAATTCTCTTGACCACAGATGAGTCTCCCTGTCCTTGATAACAGCAGTACAACAGCATTAACAATTTCTGCTGGCCTTCAGAGCACACAGACATACTCTCACTATCTTATTCCCCCCCAAATCCCTTCTCTCTAATACAGTTTCTTAACTCAATAATAATAATAATAACAAGTATTTGCCACTAACGTGTCTTAGTCCCCCGCCAGGAAATGGCAAATCGTGTCAAACTGAACAGTGTCTCGGTGTGACCTTGAGAGTGACACGAAGGTCACCAAAATCGACTGGCCCCGAGGCACAACCCTAATACATGTTGACATGAAATTTGAAGGAAATCCGTCAATTCGTTCTTGAGATATCTCGCTGACAAGGATTCGGTACGTATGCACGGACGGTAGTGAATAATATGTCCCGCCGCTTCGCGCATTCACGCGGCGGGGGACAATAATAATAATAATTATAATAATAATAAATTTGATTTATATAGCACTTTTTTGGACACTCAAAGACGCTTTACAAAATAAGGAATAACAATGACAACAGAAACAAAAACAGAGAGAATAATAACAAAATATAGAATTAAAGAAAAGCCAGTTTGAACAGGTGGGTTTTGAGGCGGGATTTGAAGTTTTGTAGTGAGTCCGAGTTCCCGATGGGTCGTGGGAGTGAGTTCCAAAGGTGGGGGCGGCGAAGGCTCGGTCTCCATCAATATTTTGATGGTATAATTCAGTGAGAGGCCTCTTCAGCAAGACAGGAGGAGTATGTGCTCACATGGTTGCAGTCCTACAGCTGGGACCATTTCTTACCATTTTTTAAACTCATGGCCTGATAATAAAAATGATAATATTGAGGAAAAAAAAGAAAATTTGCTAATTTTCACAACTTCCATCCTCCTTGAATTACCAGTAACAAAACCAACTTCCATACATATTACAACCACTGCTTTCTTTGACAGTACAGGTTTTTAATAATGGATTCACTGAAATATCAATTATTTCTGTGAACATACAAGTAGAGGAAAATAATATGGGCACATACAAAGGCATAACCTACAAATATAACATACAAAACACGCACACACGCACACTAAGGCCCACACACTCCACTAATCAGCGCTCTGCTTTTTTCACTCTGAAATCGAGAGTCTCACAGAGCGGCCTGGTACTGCAGGGTCTGCATTTTCAGCAAAACTCTGAGGGCTGCAGCATGGGGTGAGCATTAAAAAAATAAGGAAAAATGGATAGACTGGACGCCACATTGATGGACACGTAGAAAGCGGGGCATCAGAAGACTTTTGCTGTAAAAAAGGCTTGTGGTGGTCACCATGGGTCTGAGTACAAATAAGGGTCAAGAGCAGAGGTCAAAGATGTGAGATTAGAAAGTAAAGTAATTCTGCATTGACATGAAGAGGTCAAAGCCATCTCATGTCCAATTTCTTCTTCGGAAGAAAAGGCACCCTTTGAAATTTTGCCAAGGACAGCAAATTGGCTCGACCACCCCTGTGCAGACATATGCGCGCACACACGCACACACACACACACATACCCACACAATATATTAATAAACAAACAACTGAAGCAACAGTGTTTAGTTTTATTATATTGAAGTCTGTGACCAGTTTTTACTTCAGTCATCCATAAGTCCTCTCACTGAAATTTGGAACATTTATCAAAATTAGCCTATATCAAAGTTTATTATTATTTCTACAGTAAATTGTCTGTTGTGCCAAATATATATATATATATATATATATATATATATATATATATAATGCAACAGTTTTATATAGCGCTTTTCTGGACACTCAAAGACGCTTTACAAAGGATACATTATTCATTCAATATACAAACATTATTCATTCACTCACACATTCACACTCTGATGGTGTTAAACTACATTTCTGTAGCCACAGCCGCCCTGGGGCAGACTGACGGAAGCGTGGCTGCCAGTATGCGCCTACGGCCCCTCCGACCACCACCCAACATTCACACACAGCCATACAGGAGTGCTCTTATATTGCATGTTTTGTGGGTGGGGGAAACCGGAGTACCCGGAGGAAACCCACGCAAACATGGGGAGAACATGCAAACTCCACACAGAAAGGCCCCAGGCCGTATTCGAACCAACAACCTTCTTGCTGTGAGGCAGTAGTGCTAAGCACCATGCATATATCTCCCCTTTATTAGGATTGCCAGCCACATGTTTCAGCCCTGAGCCTCATTCTCTGTGGGCTGAATATTATCCCTGCTTCTCTGTTTGGTGTCTTAAAGGGGCATGTCTGAGGAGCTGAGCGCCTTCGCATGTTGCCTGAATATCGATGAAATCAGAGATGACTCAAAATGCACAAGGAAGTGATCGTAGGTTTGTATAAAGATGAAGAGTAGATAAAACTACTGAAAGAGAAAAAAAATTGAAGACCATAATGCTAAAAGTACTAAAGTCACAAAATTTCCATTCTGAGTAAATTGAGGAAATCAACATGGGAAACTATAAAATATTTTTTCTCATTGTTACTTCATGGTGTGTGTAAAATGCAACTAAAGTACTTTTAGCACTAGGGTCTTCAATTTTACTCCTTTCAGCCAATGAGGCTTTCAAAACCAGCATCTTGAGGACAAGAGCATTTACGTGCGTGTGTATCCCTGTCATATGCTTTTGTGCATTTGTTCAGTCTGCGCACATTTGGATACATTTGTGCGTGCATGTGTGTGTGTGTGTGTGTGTGTGTGTTTGCATTCCTCTGTGTTTGGGCTCGTGAGCATGTGGGGATGTATACCCACAACTGCTTGCACACTCATGTTGGGATTGACGCGAGCATGAAAGTAGATGAGGTTTCCACACCCTGCAGCCTGAAGTGTCTGTCCTGCCGCGGTCACTGAGCTGCAGGCCGTGTGCTGCATAAGTGTGCCAAGGGCCCTTAGCCTCCGGCCAAGGTGACATCTCCCCGTAGGAGACGTGCCTGCAAATGAATGTGATGATTCAGCCGTGAGTGCCTTCTAAACGGACAGCAGGTCGCTTGAGGGACAACTTCCAAAATGTACCCTGCCTTCAGAAGTGGTTCTATACCTTTGCTTTAACTGATGGAAAATGTTTTACTTAACAATGACACTGTTTCTGAGGGGGTTCAATTTATTTTCTCCCACAGAGCTCTTTCATGGTTCACATATAATGAATCTTCCATTATATTGATTTTTTTCTCAGAGTTTCTGCCCTGAGTGTATTTTTTCCAGCTGTGAAGCTTAAAATGACTATAAAATTGTGCGCTCAATACACTTACAAATCTTCCATGAGCAAGTTGTCTGAAAAAATTTTGTTGTTCATTAAAGATATCAGGTAGACAAAAGTCAATTTTGCTTTATTATTTAGTTTAAAAACAAATGCACGCAAGATTTCAGGCAGAATTGATCAATTAGAAACAAGGGGCTCTACTTCAATGATCTAAGAGCATGATCTGAAGTGTATCACACAAGTCCAAATCAATTTTTGCTGGTTTAAAGGTTGGTAATCTGCACGCGAAGTTAAGTGCGTGGGTGAGAGAGGTCTTGCTTAATCTTGTAATTAATCATAGGCATGTTCTGGGCATAGCAATAAATAAAGCAATCAAAGTTTCATCTATCATTCCCTTTAAAAACCGGGTGCGCTAGAAACTTTTATAATGGTGGATTTTCCAAGAAGCTGGAAAAAGCCTCTCTGCAGGGGAAGGGTCTGCTTGTGTGCAACATGACAGTGCCTGAGCCAACCACTGCTGAAAGTACAGAGACCCGATGACAGTAATCTCAAAAAATGTTAATAATGAGTATTTTTTAGATACTGTACAACATTTTAAAATCAGATCAAATGTAAGAATAATCACACACAATGACTCCCGCGTTTGGATTTGTTATGGCCCCAATTTATTATGACATCTCGGACAGCAAGGGATGACAGAAAAAATTGTAAAACTTTAACAGATCAACTCAAGTGAATTTTAAGGGAAAAAAAAATTTCTGACTAAGAAATAATTATTTTTCATAAAATCACCCGTTCCACAATTATTGGCACCCCTAACAATTCCCAGGAAGTAAATGTAACTGAAGTATTTCTGTCATTTCTTCAGTAGTTTGCAAAATTGATCAGAGTATGTAGGAACATTTAATTAGTAATTCATCACTTTCTGTTTCCCTGGGGTATAAATATGACGTGACACAGAGGCCATTTCTCTTATCCACTCTTTAACATGGGAAAGGAACACACCATTCAAGTAAGGCAGATGCGTGTCGACCTTCACAAGTCAGACAATGGCTACAAGAAAATAGCCACTCACCTGCACCTGCCCATATCTACTGTCAGAGGAATCATTAAGAAGTTTAAAACAACTGGAACAGTGGTAAACAAGTCTGGACGAGGACACGAGGTTATTTTGCCACCACGCACAGTGAGGAGGATGGTAAGAGAAATAAAAAGTTCTCCAAAGCTCACTGTTAAAGAATTGTAACAAATGGTAGCATCTTGGGGGTCACAAAGTCTCCCAAAACAACCATCAGGAGCTATCTACATGCCAACAAGCTGTTTGGGAGGCATGCACGGAAAAAACATTTTCTCACTCACAATCATAAACGCAAACACCTGGAGTTCGCTAAGCGGTACTTCAACTGGGACCGTGTGTTTTGGTCGGATGAGACCAAGCTCGAGCTTTTTGGCAACAAACCCTCTAAGTGGGTCTGGTGGAACACAAAAGATGAGTATGCAGAAAAGCATCTCATGCCCACTGTGAAGTATGGGGGAGGATCAGTGATGCTGTGGGCCTGTTTCTCTTCCAGAGGCCCTGGGAACCTTGTTAGGGTGCATGGCATCATGAACGCTTTGAAATACCAGGTCATTTTAAATCAAAATCTGGTGGTCTCTGCCCGAAAGCTGAAGATGGGTCATCACTGGGTCTTTCAGTAAGATAATGACCCTAAACATGCGGCCAAATCGACACAGAAATGGCTCACCAGACACAGGATCAAGCTCCTCCCATGGCCATCTCATTCCCAGACCTCAACCCCATTGAAAACCTGTGGAGTGAGCTGAAGAGGAGAGTGCAGAGGAGAGGACCCAGGTCGCTGGATGATTTAGAGAGATTGTGCACAGAGGAATGGTCGAAGATCCCTCTTTCTGTATTCTCCCATCTTGTGAAACAATATAGGAGAAGATTAGGAGCTGTTTTGTTGGCAAAAGGGGGTTGTACAAAGTATTAACATCAGGGTTGCTAATAATTGTGGCACACATGATTTGATGTCAAAGAATTATTTCTTAATGTGGGATTTTTTTCCCACTGAAAAAATGCACTTGAATTAAAGGCTGTATTTTCCTCTTTTTTTCATTGTTTCATTGACATTATTTAGAGAAAAAAAACTGAATTTATTAGAAGCTAAAGAACACATCTTCATCAGGGGTGCCAATAATAATGGAGGGCGCAGTATGTATATATATATATATATATATATATATATATATATATATATATATAGTTACAGTCCCTTGGTAATTGAGATGGGGTTGCTATGTGGCCATGTCCTGGGTGAGGAAAATGCTCCAACACAGGCAAAAATCCACAAAAAGCTTCACAGGTCTTGAAAAGAGTGACAGGTCTGGTCACATGCCTCCTTCTCCTTGCAATTTCTCCTACTACTTTACTCTCTCAATTTTTCTCCTTATTTACTCTTTTCCAGCCCCCTCCCACCTTTTAGACTTTTTTCAGTTCTCTGGGACTTTCCCTCTGGCATATGCCCAGGACATGCCCAAACCTAGCTCCAGACTGGCTTAACAAAAAAATGTCAATACCGCCATCTAGTGGCTTTTTTCCCCCACATTACACATTTGAATGTGCGCATAAAACTAGCAAACAAAAAGAAGAAAATTTTAATTTAGGGTCGCTGGTGAGAAATAACTACGTAAGGGTGGGGCACGGCCTAGAGAAATGAAAATGAATTAGAAAAAAACAAAGGAAGAAATAAAGCAGAAAGTTATTTTGATTACGTGACTGTAACTTCTTGAATAATAATATCTGGCAGGAGTGAAATTTACTTGCTTAGTTTCTACTTGACTGAAGCTGGGCAAGTAGCAGATTCAAATGACTTAAAAACAACAACAATAACAGCTGGTGAATATTTTTAACAGCCTCCACGAGGGCCAAGTCAGATGTATAGAAGAAATCTGGATTAATCACTGAGGGTGAGAACAATGTCATCTGTAGCTTTGCTGCTCGTTAAATTGCCTGGCTGCTACGTTCATCAGCCAAACAGTAAATTATAATACAAACAATTCAAATGAAATGCAGGGTTAAGTATTATCTGACAGAAGCTGGACAGACTAGTTGCTGGTATTGCATTAATGGATCCAGTCAGATTCAAAGTTGCTTGTGAGATAATTGCGGTAACAGGTCGACACGTGCAGAATGCTAACCTGCCTTATCCAAACAACTGAAGCACTCCAAACACTTTTCCTATTACAGTTCCTTTTTTGTGTGTTCGATTGAGCAAAAATTCACTTACCTACTGAGGTGCGTTATATTATCCTCTTAATGCATCCTGAAAATATCAGTCAACAACTGAAAATTGACTTGACTTTGCTTGTAAACAGCCAACTTGCTGTCACCTCATAAAAGCAAAATGCCAATAACGCACGTGACCACGCCTCATTTTAAGACCAACATGCCCATGAACGCTCAGTTTGGCATGGGTGCATTCGCTATTTAAGCAACATAGATGCTGAAAGAGAAAATAGCGATAGCGGCAGTCTTGAACCAGCAAAGACCCTTGTGTCACACTCGCTGCCGCTCTGCGCCGGGCGTATGATGGAACCCAAGGAGAAACAGTAATAAAACACAAAAATAAGGTTCTGCGCTCAGGAAGCAGCGAAAACTTTGTGTTCAGTACCTAAAAGGATTTGAGAGGGAGTGTTGATTCAAATCCTGTCAGACATGGAGGATGTTCTTCTGCGTTCGCTCGGAGCAGGCCCAGCAGGCCCCTGGACGGCCGGATTAATATAAAGGTTAAAAGACGGGATCGCTTTGTTGTGGCAAGTTCTGCGTCACCCAGGCGATAAGGGGTTGGAGAACTATCACATAAGAGGGCAATACAGACATAGGGCACAGATTACTCTCGGATCTCAGGGGACGGTCCCAAGTGTGGCCCAAATTTGAGTAAAAGAACAATGCAGCAGCTGCAAACTGAAAGTTAAAGAAAGTTTTGGAAAAAAAATTGATAAAAAAATTCCCTGGGCCGATCTAGAGGCATCTTATTTGACCGAGTGAAAATGTGCTTTTTGCTTCTCACAGGCGTAAAAGTTATGGAGTGTCGACATAAAAATAATGTCAAAAAAAAAACAATCTCATCCTCTTCCGCTGTTTCAGACGAATCAAAATGAAAGGACATGGAATTCAGCTGTGTGATGACTTTGCTCAGTTTGCGCTGGCCTATTGGACGATGCTCCACAAGTGTCACAGATGGGATGGGACCGTACTATTATACTGCGAATGACACAGATGTTATACTATAAACAACAAATAAACCAAATCAAACTCATGATTTCTCACTGTATACTTTTGCATACCCAGTTCATATTGTACTTGCAGGAATGCTGGGAAGAACAGTGTTATGAAAAAACATTTTCCCCCTTTCTGATTTCTTCTGTATCGGGATATTTGGGATATATTTCACAATCTAAAGAAATTTAAGAACAGATGAAAAACAAAGTTATTGATATTTAACAGTCTGGAAAGGGTTACAGAGCCATAGCAAAGACTCTGGGACTCCAGAAAACCACAGCGAGAGCCATTATCTACAACTGGAGAGACTTGGAACTGTGATGAACCTCTCCAAGAGTGGCCAGCCAACCAAAATTCCCCCAAGAGTGCACTGGTGACTCATCCAGGATGTCATGAAAGATCCCCGACTGACATCTGAAGAACTGCAGGCCTCGTGGCTCAGTAAAGGTCAGTGTTCATAATTTGACAATGAGACGGGGAAAAAATAGCAGGCATGGGGGATCTCCAAAGAGAAAACCACTGCTGAGCAAAAAGGCCACAAAGACTCATCTCACAATTCCAAAAGAAACATCTTGAAGACCCCCAAGACCTTTAGGATAATATTCTATGGATTGATGAGTCAAAAGGGGAACCTTTTCAAACACATGGATCCTGTTACATCTGGCAGAACGCTAACACAGCACCCCACCACAAGAACATCGTACCAACAGTCAAACACAGTGGTAGTGGTGCACTGGACTTGGCTGCTTTACTGTTACAGGACCTGGATGACTTGGCCCAATTGATGGATACCAGAGAATCCTGATGGGGAAACCCAGCTGTCAGGATGTGACCTAAAGCTCAAGCACAGTCCGGTTATGCAGTGGGATAATGATCCAAAGCTCACCTCTGATTGGCCCAAAAGAAATTCAAAGACCGGACTTGAATTCAATTGATATGTGTGGTATGACCTTAAGCAGTCAATTCATGCTTGAAAATCCTCCAAAGTGGCTAATTAAAACAATTTTACAAAAAAAGAGCCTCCATAGCAATTTAAAAGACTCATTTCCAGTTATTGCAAAGGGTGTCACAACTAGTAAAGTAAGTTAAGTAAGTTGGGGGGGAGTTACTTTTTTTCTTGGGTGATATAGGTTTAGAATAACTCTTCACTTTCAAAAAATGAAATGAGTATATCTATCGTGACTGACATTACAAGTTTGAGGGTTATGGGAAAAAAGAAAATTGTTCAGCTGTCAGTGTCGTGAATTATTTGACTGCAATTTTCATGACTTGCTATATATTGGCCCTTGCTTGACGGGGAAATATTAGCAATTCATCATTGGCTCCATGTTTCTTTTGTGTTGAGGGGGGAGTTATGGGAAATGGACAGAGAAAAAATCTTTTACTCACAACTGTCTTTAAAATGCTGGATATAAAGAGTTGTGGCTTATACCATTTCAAGACCATATTCCACTGAAAAACACAGAAGCCTAACCAAGAAAAATGCTTTTTTGGTTTTTACCAATAATGTACACGAATATAGTGTGACTGATGTTCCAATTTGTCCACTCATGATTACGAGTCCATGAGCCACACCTCACACATCCGTGCTGCCAGCCTGGTTCAGTGGGGTAAGATCAGACTTCTAAATGATAAAGAGCTTTCGTGTATCACAAATATCAACTGATTTTTTTAACTAATTTATGTTCTTTTCTAAATGTCTTCTGAGTCCAAGCGGTATTTACCATCATAAATCGGAAAGTCACTGTGGAAAATCTGGGAATTTGTATAAACCGTAGATATAATTTCATATTGAATGCCAGTCTCTGTGTCACCATGGAACTGTTGAATACTGGAAAATTGAAACAATGAAGTCATGCGCTGTATGAGAGAAACACAGTTTAATGTACCCATAGGGTGCCATTCCAATGACAAGAATTTGTTCTTCTATTGACACTTATTCCTTTTTTCTCTGAGCAGATATGGTCTTTAGATGCTGCCTGATGGAGAGCAGCTTTAATAATGTCAGGGAAATACCTCAACAATACATTTAAAATGGTGAGGACGAACGATTAATATTTGCTCCTCTCAAAATTGCTCTCACTAGATACGAATTTGGCGTAACACGAAACCTGCTAATTTAGTAACTCTTATGATAATATTGCTATTATAACCAAAATTTCATTGAATGGACCTAATTAAAATAACCAATGCTTAAATTAAATATAATTGATTGAAAGATTTTATTAATAATTGGACAGATTTTTGGAATTTTTTGGAAAACCATTGGACTGGGCTGTCATGCTCATGTACTGTCAGAGCAGACATTGAGTTTATTAAGAAGACAAAGGAAACACAGACAGACTAATCAAACTGGGGAAACAGTGAAGGTGAGGTAGTGTGGGGAAACAGTGAAGGTGAGGTAGTGTGGGGAAACAGTGAAGGTGAGGTAGTGTGGGGAAACAGCGAAGGTGAGGTAGTGTGGGGAAACAGCGAAGGTGAGGTAGTGTGGGGAAACAGTGAAGGTGAGGTAGTGTGGGGAAACAGTGAAGGTGAGGTAGTGTGGGGAAACAGTGAAGGTGAGATAGTGTGGGGAAACAGTGAAGGTGAGGTAGTGTGGGGAAACAGTGAAGGTGAGGTAGTGTGGGGAAACAGTGAAGGTGAGGTAGTGTGGGGAAACAGCGAAGGTGAGGTAGTGTGGGGAAACAGCGAAGGTGAGGTAGTGTGGGGAAACAGCGAAGGTGAGGTAGAGTGGGGAAACAGCGAAGGTGAGGAAGTGTGGGGAAACAGAGAGGGGGAGGGAGTGTGGGGAGAGAGTGAAGGTGAGATAGTGTGGGGAAACAGTGAAGGTGAGGTAGTGTGGGGAAACAGTGAAGGTGAGGTAGTGTGGGGAAACAGTGAAGGTGAGGTAGTGTGGGGAAACAGTGAAGGTGAGGTAGTGTGGTAGTGCGACAGGGTGAGCGAGTGCCTGTATGTGGGCACATATACGAGTTCTTCATTAAGGAGACGAGAGAACAAGCAATGTAGTGTGTAAGACAGGGTAGTCAGGATATTATTTGGAAGTGGGGAGAACAGTGTGTTGTGTGCTATACTGGCAGTAGCCAGCTAATCTAGGCATGTTGCGAATATAAACATTCAAATGACAAGGAACAATAATGTTACCTGAAATGCATTAATTAGCATCAAACACAGTTGACTGCACCGAACTAAAGCTACTGCTTGGAATGTTCGGTCAGTCTTACTGAGATGCGTCCATATGCCCCCCACGGTGGTCTGGACACTTGCAGCTACAGACAGGGCATCATCCTTGTACGAAATATTAGCAAGTTAGCTCAAACAATCCATTCCTTACTGTTAGCTTGTCAGTCACTTTGCATTAGGGAGCAAAAGAATGTAACATGCTTTAATATACCAAATAGAAATTGATTATTGCATTGACTATATGGAGAGAAAAACATTTATGATTAATATGGGGCGGCAGGAAATGCATTTCAGTTGAACATTTGCAACTGACAAAGCTAACTCTTCGGTACGGATTGTCAAGAAGCTAATTTGCTGTTTCGTATAGGATGATACCCTGTCTCTGGCTGCAAGTGACTTGGGTTGTTCAGGGAGACGCAGTAGTGGAGTCCTGGCAACTTTACGTCCGAGTTTTGGTCATCTCCTGAATGTTGCACAAGTCTGGGTCTTCTATGGGCAGTGTGAGGTCCACATGTCTTTAAAGGCATCCTTTTGGCTTGCTGCAAGAGTCATCTACGGGGAATGGTTGCTCCTGTCAAATAGGACAAGACTTTGTTGCTGCAAGACCAGCAAAGTCTGCATAAGTCTTTGTTGACTCAGCCACGGTGAAAACCATGCAGGTTCCATTTGAGAGGTCACGAGTGTTGAAGGATTCAAGAGATTTGGCCTCACTAGCCAAGAAACCAAGAGAGTGAAACCGCATTATGTTCACTGGATACTACAATCAGTTTGTAATACAGTTTTTCTCTTAGCATGTTTCCTGAGCCACAGTATTGGCCCATGGAAAATGTCTGTCACGACAGGGGCAGGGATGTACATGTCCCTGCTGTATTTCCTGTGGACAGCATGGAAATGTAGTTCCATGGCACCGACAGCTATGAAAATTAAGTAGTTGGCCACAATCCAGCAAAGCTACACAAAATAAAAGACTAAATATATTTGAAATGCATTTAAATTCAATAGCAGAGAGAGAGAGAGAGAGAGAGAGAGAGCCCAACCAACTGTATGCCTATATAAACTGTGTGTCAGTAGTGATGTCTACAAGAGTACATTCCAGGACTGTAAGGAGTTTTTGTATTCTGTGTGGTGGGGGCTGGGGTGCAAAAGCAACAGATTATCCCCCCTGCAGGTCACAGGACCTTCTCAGAAAATGGATTCCTCTCTTTGAATCACACCCTGTCATTTCAAGCACAGAGGCCACTGCCAATGTTTTTTAACAGTGATAGAGTCTCAGAAGTGCGGCACATTTCTCCATAAATACCCAAAGAGTCAGAGCACTGGGGTTTCAGAATTTTTCAATATTATGCCATAAATGTATGCTCATGCTGTTTTTTGGATTCCATTTCGCTCCAATATTCTAGTGTTCAACACTCCATATGCATTAAACCTATGATATTGTACTTTGCTCAGTCTAAAGCTGCTTTGGGTAGAAAGGGTGATGGGATAGCAATATACACTAATCACAATGACATTTTATGATTTTATGAAATACCAAAAAATAAGTAAGTGATACAATCTTACCTACCACAGGTATTACATTTAAAAAGATGCATATTTTCACAGAAAAAACTTGGCAGAGTTTAAAAAAAATAAAATAAAATAAATAAATAGTTCTACTGAACGTTTACTGATAATGTCAAATGGCTGACAGGTAAAACTTAAATTGGACTCCCTCCAATGCAGAGGACCTGTCTGGGCAGCTTATCAGTAAGCAGCCGGTTCAGCTTGATGGCTATCTGCATTGGAATTCATGGCACCTGTCCGTAGCAGGGTCCAGCAGAGTGAGGAAATAAGTATAATAGAGGTGGTGGAGAAACTGACAGGAACTTGCTTCTAATTAGACTGTCAGCACACAGAGAGGGATAAAATGAACCAGCACTTATTAAGGAACCTTATTACCAGTCAGAGAAGCATTGAGTTTGTCACAGCGATGCACAGCTTTTTTTCCTCCCACTGCTTCTTTGCAGGAATTGTGCCAGTTCTGCCACAACCAGGAAACAAAATCGACTAGCCTGAAAGAGTTATGTGTGTGTGTGTGTGTGTGTGTGTGTGTGAGAGAGAGTGTGTGCATGCCTGCGTGCGTGTGTGTGTGTGTGTGTGTGTTCAGTCTTTCACATGTGCATGCAGAGGTCTGTGAATGAACTGGAATGAATTGCTCCATTTTCTTTTCGAGTTGAGGAAATGCTACAAAGCGAGGCCGACACTGAATCTAATCTCTCATTATTTGCTGAACTGAATAAATCTCGCAAAAACCAAATGAGAGACTTCAGCATGTTTTTGCAGGTCATAAATATAATCATGATTAAATAACAACAAAAGGCGACGCTGTAAAATGGGGATAAAATAATGAACTTGAAGTAGCCTCTCCTAACGTGGAAGATCAGCAAATTTTACATGTATTTCGAGAGAAACTGCGAATGTCGTCTGTGTGAGCCTAGAGTTTCACGAACATCACGGTCACAGTGGAGTAATTTTCGAAGGAGAATGAAGGAGAGATTGAGTAAGGGTCAGTGAAGAGGAGAGAGCGAAAGAAAGGGAAAATGTGAGAGAGATGAAAGGATGTTAGGAGAGAAAGAGAGAAATTGTGAGGACACTCAGGAAAGGGGGGGGGGGGGGCACTGCAGACAGCAAATGATGCTGGGAGGCCTGTGGCGTCGCTCGAGATCGGCGGTACATAGCGAGGGCGAATCGCAGTCGGGTGCTGGGAGAGGTAAGCCCACCTGAGCACACAGGTGTAGAAGCCGTTGTCCTCGAGCTCAGCGGACCGGAACCAGATGGAGTCGTCCTCCTTGCTGAGCCGCTGGCCGGAGAAGATGATGGGCTCCTCAGAGTCGCCCTTGTTCTTGTACCAGATGAGCCGCAGCTTGGCACTCTGAGCCATGCTGTAGTTGGTCCGAATGTAGCTGTAGAAGAGAGCGCACTTCACTCTGACCGGCTCTCCCGCAATCACACGGTACGTCTTCAGGTCCACTGACCAGTCAATGCAGCCGTCCACTGTGGAGAAAAGCACATCGTATGGACAATAAGATAAGAGAGAAGATAGTTGGGTTTGACTTGGGGAGTGGGTGGGGATTATAAGTAATATTCGATGAGGTTATCATGCTCTCAGTACCTTTATTCCAGTCCAGTACAGGTGTCACAAACCTTTCTTAGTCACTTTTATGAAGTATGTTTCTGGAATGATTCATCTTTATGTAAATCGTTTTGGATTAAAGTGCCTGCCAATTTAATGAGAGCATGTAAATGACACCTTCTTGAGTTTTGCATTTTCCATTATCTGCCAACTTTTCCCAAATTGGGGTTGTATATCAGCCAACTGCAAAGTCCACTTGTATTTTCATAATGAAATTAAAAACTCCCAAACATCAGTGTGGGTGGGAGTTATTATTTCATTATGAGTATACAACCATTGGTTTGGACCATTCATTTTTGCCTCATATTAGTCCATCTGCTGCACTTATTTTAATATGATGCGAGCTATTTGTAAGAAAGAGCTCTACAGTTCAGGTTTACAGTGTGCTTGAGGCTCTGAAAATTCAAGTTTACACCACATTCATTTGTATCTCCATGATATGGCTTTTATTTGTGGTGTGTTGATTGAGGGAATTTTGATTTGAATTTGACAGATGCCCAAGAGAAATGTTGAGACTGCCGTCTATTTTTTGAAACAGAAGATGCTTAGCCTGAGTAGGCAATGCACTCAGCAAAATAAAATAAGATGAATTAAAAGCTAACTGCTGCAACTGTGTCTGTTAACTTCTTAGTTACTTCCTTTTAGAAATTACTTGTTGTTACACAGAACCATTTGATTACCAAGACCATTTTTGTAAATCCAACGTTTAATTTAGAAGTGCTATAAGTCAGCTAACAACTTGAGTGACGTCATGGGCTCAATATATTCCAATCAGTTAACAACAATGAGTGAGTGAGTCCTTAAATGATACACTAAACTTAAAATAGCTAGGGCCGTAACTACGAAAGGTGTCTATCTATTATCCGTGTGTAGCGTTTAGACGCGTATAAATATGACTTAGATGCTTCTAGCTAAACGTGTATTTTAATCTCACCTCACGAAACACTCTAAACAGCTGATTAGTTATCCGTGTCTACCAATGCCCGTCTAACCTTAATGTCCTCAGTTCAATCTGTTAAATGGGATTTGATTGGCTGCTGAATTGCGAACAGGGACATGCGTTCCGGTGTTCTGTCAAATTTTGCTACCCATCAAATTATGCTGCCTTGCGGTTCTGCGCTTGCGCTGACCTAATATCTCGGGCTGTTTCTTCGCTCATCATAAGTATCTTCAAAAATAAAAAATTAAAAAAGATTTTTTTCAGTGCGCCTTTTGACCTAGAATCCAAATATATTTGCATGTACGTGCTGGGTTTTCCTGAAAATTCAGAAATAAGATGATAATGGCATATGTGGGCATATATCTTCAAACAAACTTATCCAACTCATTATAACATCTGCTTATGTCATGATAAGCTAACAAATAAAGTTACTATTGTAAACTGAGTCATATTGCAATATTAAGGCAAAAAAAGACTTTACGATCGCTTTGCATTGCGGTCGCCTTCTTTGACAAGGGAGCTAATTGTCAGAACACCGGCTATAGCACCTGTGATTCTAGGGAAACCAGCTATATGCCAAAGCCCATCCATGACATGTCGCTTTACATCTAAACCGTCTGGGAATGGCAGAAACTGTGGCTTGTTGGCACAGATCGCAGCAGCAACCCTATGCACATAAGCTTGTTGAGAGATCCCCGATGTGTCTCCTACAACAGTCTGAAATGTTCCACAAACGAAAAATCGCAATGCACAAGCCAACTGTGATGCAGCTGGAAGAGGATTGCTTCATCGTGCTGGATGCTCCAGTTCTGGTATCAGCAACTGACGTAGTTCGTTGATGTTTTTGGGGAATCGGAATCGTTTTAAGAACGGTATCTCCGTACTCTTCCAGTGGATTTCTCCTGTCCCTGAATATCCTTGGCGCACGCAATCTATAAGCATTCTGACGTTCATCTGCCTCCTCCTGAGCAAGTCCAAGTATTTGCAGCGCTTTCATAATGTTCGCTCTGCGATCGACAAGCAGGAAATGTCAGTGAAACGCATGTAAAACTACCCCCCTCCCATGTTTAAGGGTTTCCATTGTTCTTTTTAGACAGTCTTTTATCGTGGTTTATTTTGTTGTCCGTGTGTAAACCTAAAACCGCTTCATAGTGCGTGACTAAAGTAAAGCGCAAATTCTAGTCTGCGCTTAACCGATTTATACGTGTACAGGAGATAAGCGACTTTCGTAGTTACGGCCCCTAGTTGTTGGGAATGAGCCTGAACATCGCTCTTTGCAGAATATGGGTCAAGTTTGAATCCAAAATCCAAGAACGTGCAGTAAAGCACAAGTCTTTGAACGTGACTCTTAACATTCAGTCTTTATGTAGCACAGTGGCTGGATTTTGGCTGGTGGGGGGGAAAGGGGGGGTGGTAATGACCCCCAAACTGTACCATGGTAGGGGTCATCATCTGAATGCCTGTCGTATTCGGTACTAGGGACAAAGTCCAGTTCTGAGGCCAGAGCTCGGGAGGAAAGCGGAGCGCCCTGAGAACACTTGTAGTAAAATGGGAGGAACACGCAAACTGAAACGCAGGAGCTGCACAGGACAGGTTGGGTGAAACAGCTCGTGCACGTGGCTCTGGGGGCTTTCAGGGCCCCTGATGCAGGCATAACGGCAATAGAACAGAAGTCAAGGCGAACGCTGGGGTCTGACATGACTGCAGCAGAATTCATTTTCAGTCTGGCATCCCTGCTTACCCTTCCTGGAGCAGGGTCCTACTGCAGGGTTTTTGAGTCCACCTGTGCATGATCAAATCAGGATATTTATTCATTTATGTCAGGGGTGGATCCAGGTTTTGAAGTGAGAAGTTTACATGAGTAATTTGCGAATGAATAGCCAATCAGAATGAGGTTTGAGTGAGTTCCAACGCAATAAAAGTGTTTCCAGCCAATCAATGAGGTGTTTGAGTGAGTTCTGGAAACTATTGATCTCTCCAAGGATAATAGAGCTAAAAATGACTTTATAAACACATTACATTCCTCCTCTTTCTATCCTACCATCAACACCAACACCAGAATCCACTCATTATCCACTCTATGAAAACTATTATCGATAATTTTATCACAAACATTCACAACTCCACATTGATATCGGGAGTGGTACTTGCAGATATTTCTGATAATTTTCCGATTGTGTTATTTCTAAACCTTGGTCATAGGCCCGTGCGTGCAAGCAATATAATAAAAAACAAAAATAATGAATGAAGTAACCATACATCGTCTGAAAGATAAAGTCTGGGGAGTCTTAAACGAGGCATTAAACGGGAGCCACAAAGCCCCTGTGCTCCCTGACGATGACAACACAACGATTGCCACCAATGACACCAGCCTTTCTGAAGAATTTAATGATTACTTTGCAACGATTGGAGGAAACCTATCTTCTCAAATCAGCCAACCTCAAAATGCCTCTTTTAAACAATTTCTGTCAGTAGACTACCCAACTCATTTTACATGCAACCAACAGACTGCGTTGAAGTGGGGAATATTGTTATGAATATGAAAAGCACAAATTCAGCTGGATTTGATGAGATCTCTGCCAAAACCTTAAAAGATAAAAATCTATTATCGTCCCATCTCCATCTTGCCTGTTCTCTCCAAGGTCTTGGAAAGAGTAATGTACAATAGACTTACCAATTACCTGGACAAGTTCTTTTTTTTTTTTTTTTTTGAAGCCCGCCACCTCCCCCCCTCAAAAGCAAAATATAGATATATAGTACATTAAAGAGAAATAAGGGAAATAAAAGAAAGAAAAAAATATAATAATTAGAACAGAAGAGATAACTCAACTTGAATTCCAGTAGATAAGTGCATGTAAATTAAACATTGGTGAGTGAAGTAAGTAACAGATAGGACCACGTGGGGGGTAAGGGCCTGTATCAATGGCAGATGAGTGGATGTTTATTGTGTGAGGCGCGGGCTTTAACACATACGTAAAAGGACCCATAAACAGACAGACAGATAAAATGACGGACAAAAGTTGATAATTTAGTGTAAATGTGTGTGTAGGTGTGTGTGTGTGCGCGCGTGTGAGTGTATGTGTACATGTACACAGGTATATCTTCGTAATAGTCATAACATATTTACATTTTAGTTGATAGTTATAATAATTATAATCAAAAATAGTTATTGTGATAGGAATTGTTAAGGGAGCAACAGTTTTTTTTTTGTTTTTTGTTTAAGTCGAACTAATGACGACGGCGCAGAGACGACGACAGCAACAACAATTAATAATAATAATAATAATAATAATAATAATAATAATTTAAGAAGGCCCGTGACCCCCATCACCCCCGGCAACCCTGGCTGGACAAGTTCAACATCATAGTCCCCTCCTAATATGGTTTCCAAAAGAAAAATACCACGTATATGACAATACTTGATTTAATTGAACAAATCAAAGATGCAATTGATAAATGTGAATACGGCATTGGCATCTTCTTGGATCTATCAAAAGCATTTGACACCATTGACCCTGGCATCCTCATTAATAAACTGCAAAACTATGGCATCAGAGACCTTGCATTAGATTGGTTTAGTAGTTATCTACCTGGGCCCGTATTCACAAAGCATCTTATCTGACCGCTAGGAGTACTCCTAAGTCGCGCTAAAACATTTTATGTAGGAGTAAAATCTTAAAATTCACAAAACCGCTGAGAGCAACTTTTAGTTAAGAAAATTGGTAACTCCTAGAATAGGGGTAGCTCTGAGACAGGTGGGAGTAAATCTCCATTGCTATGACTGACGTCAATTCTCATGCACGAGTCTTGGGACAATGAGCACGGTGATTGGTTGTTTGGTGGCAGGGCGGCCCATTGAAAAAAATATCCCACATACAACCCATGGAGGAAAAAATTAAAAAACAGTCCAAGCGGCTAGTTTGTTCCATAAAATAATGGCAGTTGCTACGGCTACGGCAGTTTTCCAATGCATTTTAATGTAGAGCGCGGTACGGCAGTCCCAATTTTAAACACTGGCCTCACTCTAAGCCTAACCTTAAACTTAAAATAGACCTTTAAAAAAACTCCTTGCTGTTTGATCAACATGTTGCCTCACTGAAGTTCCTCTACTGTAACTTTTATTCCAGTTTATCGTATCGTTTTTCTAGATTCTGCGTAAAATAATAACATGTTGAGCACTTTTGAAAATGCAAAATGCGCGGTCCAGCGCGGTTGCTCTAGGCAAATAAACGTATATAGGAAAGAGATAAATTGAAAAAACGTTGATAGCATAAAACGAGTTATTAATGGAACGCGTCATTTGCCCTAATAATTAGCAGCTTATTACCCAACAAGAATATGTTGCGACCATTTAAATGTTGGACGGTTCAAGTTTGTTTGCCCTAAACTGTCATGGATGAAAAATCTAAAAGGACGCGAAAGCCCAACTAGAGCCACGACCAGTTACTGCTGCTGGCCCAGTTAGTGCCAGAGCGAAAGCACATAATCAAAGGGAAATTTGGCCCGGGGGTTATCTGCAAATCCAAGCGGGATGCGTGCGATAATATCAGCCTACAGATCAGTGCTGCATTCCCCGGTGTCTCTCGGACGGCGAGAAGCAGTGGTATGGACTGCAATCGCAGCTGAGGTCTGAAATTGCAGCCTATAAACGGGCTATTGTACAAACAGGAAAGCATACTAAGCTTGGTTTGTAATTTATAGCCTACAATTTAAATATGCATACAAAATATGACATAGGCTGGTATTATTATGATGATCTATTAAATGTAACCCTCGCTCAATAGCCTAATAAAATAATTCATGCACAGCAAAAGGAGGTAGGCCCTACAGCACCAAAGCCACTGTCCCCAACGAAGTGACATCCCACAAATACATGATCCCTGTGAAATAATTGGCATAAGCTGCTTTCCATTAAAATGCGAGTCGTGCGTGGATCCTGGGCATTTCGAAACAATGTCCAAAATATTGTATTCGGCATCAAATACGATCAGGACGCTGATGGAATTAACTTTTTTTCTATTTACAAATAACTCATCATCTTGGGTGGGAGAAACAATCCGTGGGTCTCGTCAATAACACCGATGATACCGGGCATACCTGAGATGAGCATGAATTCAAATTTGATTCTGTGTTGTTGGCGAATGTCCATTGGACAACGAATAAACTGTCGATGATATGGGGTTCACAGAACGCATTGGTTGTTTGTTGAATTGAACGACTGACAGATGACTGTGAAATCCCTAATTGTCCATGTTGCAAAGTTGCATTTTTTAGGTGGCAAGGTAACTAAGTGTAGTCGAACATTTTATTTCGGGGCTTATTTGGTCGTTTCTCATGGTTGGAGACGTAATTCTCTCCTTTACCAAGTCTACAACAAATTAAATCCCTTCACGGTCGATCCGATATCTTTTCAACAACTGTGCATCATTCAGAATTTCCAAGTCATTCCGTCTTTCAACAGCAGAAGCCATTTTCTGATTCTTTGTGAATAGGTTTTAGCGAGTTAGGAGTCCTCTTGACTACTTTTAAACTCTCCCAGACTTAGGAGCTACTTTTAGGCCTAAAATGTTTTGTGAATAACACTTAGTAAAAAAATTAGGAGTCCTATATTTACGACTGACGCCCATTTTTTTAGGAGTTTCTCCTAAATCCGGCAGTTAGGGCCTACTTTTAGCGCTAAGATTCTTTGTGAATACGCGCCCTGGTAGACAGCAATGTGTCCATGTAAACAGCCACTCATCATCTCTCAAATCCAACAATCACGGGGTCCCCCAGGGTTCCATCATAGGGCCAGTCCTCTTCGCCCTATAAATGAATGATTTTGTCAACTCTTCACCTTTATTCCGTAAGGTATTATTTGCTGACGACACAAACTTGTTTTTTGTCCACTGAGGTCAGAATTTATTAAATAAAATTATAAATAGTGAGCTCGTACAAATTGATACTTGGTTCAAATGTAATAAACTCTCACTTAATATCAGTAAAACTAATTACATTATATTCTGCTCCAAAGATAAAAAAATTACACTTAGCAAATCTGTCCTAAAATAAATGGACAGAATATAATGCAAGTCAGCTCTCCTAAATTCCTGGGGATCCTTATTGATGAATTCCTTAACTTCAAATGCCATATCGACTATATTACCAAAAAGCTGTCTAAATATGCTTCTTTGTTTTTTTTATTTGAGGCACTTTCTTCCCATTTCTGAACTTATTACCCTTTACAAGACCCTATTCGAGCCTCACTTGCACCACTGTAATATCATACGGTGTAACACTTTTCCTACTTCTAAATAAAATCTTGAAATACTCCAAAAGAAAGTCATACGAGCTTCATCATGGTCTGGATGTAATTCTCCCACCAAACAACTCCTCTGACGTTACAATCTTCTGAGGCTCGCTGAATACCATTATTTTCAGAATGCCTGTGTAATGTATCAGGTTATTCACAAACTCAACCAGAAACTGTGTGAACTCATTCCAATCTCTTACTCACTCATACACTACCAGGAATAAAAATCACATCGCTGGGAAAAAACGCTGGTTAAAATGTACCAGCCTGAGTTTTGTGGGTAGAGGACCTCAGATCGGGAATGAGCTCGACGAAAATATAAAATTGTTAACGTCCTATTCCATCTTCAAGAAAAAACTCAAAGTTGAACTCCTATCAATGTATAAAAAATAATAACTGCTCTACCTCACACATGGCAAATTGATAAATGTCATCCTCATTCTCCTGTCTCCTCCTACTTATTATTTATTGTGTGATATTACATACAGGAACCGCCTTCTATTGTATCTATTATTAATCCCCCAGATGCTGGGATGGTCTGTGAAATGTCTGTTATATGTCTGTCTGTCTGTCTGTATGTTGTCCAGCCCAGTTTATTGTGTTTGTTAGTTGTTGTAACTGGGCCCCCGTGTTATAAGCTTTAAATGGCTTCCTTGGCCAAGACCCTTTTCACATCTCAAATTACTGTAAATGCCTACAGAACATGTATTGTATATAATGCCGATGTGTGAATAAACTAATAATAATAATAATAATAATAATAATAATAGTAATAATGTAAACTATCCTGGATCCATCCCTGTATTTATTTATTTATTTGCTCATTCATTCATTTACTTACTTATTTTATTTCTAGAGCTTTCACCTATTTTTTTAAGGACAAGTTGCAAGCAACTGAATTTTTTTTTTTAACGGGAGGGTAGATGGAACAACTGGCCACCAATGCTTTGATGGCAACTCAGCACATCTAACCTGTTATAGCACTGTGGTATATTATAAAAACACTAGGACTTCCCACTGAACACCAAATACATAAGCTCCACTTGCAGGTGTATTGCACAATTGAAGCACCTATTACTAAAACCCCATAAGTCACACTTGACTTGACTTGTGGGGTTTTAGTAATCAGTGCATCAATTTTAGAATGAGTGTCAGGATAATTGTTTTATAGACTGAAAATGCTGCTATGTTTGCTGCTTCTTACGAGAATCATAGTCGTTTGCCAAGTCGCCACATCACAGATGAATCATTGTTACTTTATGTACTTTATCTCCTCGGAATATTTTTAATGTTTTACCTGATAACATCAACTTCAGAGGCATATTCTAATCATAGTATACTGCTTACAACCTCAGAGTGGCTGGTTCTAGTGAAAATCTACCACATACAGTGACATGACCATTTTTAAAATGTGAAGTCACTTAAAGTGGTCTTGCAGTGATCAATAGCTACTGTATATAAAATTGAAACACCACCCAGCCATTTCAAATCGCAATTTGAGAACTGTGCCTTTCTTAAGATATGTCTCAATAAGATTAACAACAGCTCCAATGGCTTTTAAAAGAAACAAAATGTCAAGATTTCACCATGTTAATACTTCTGCACAGTTTGTATTTTCCACCATGACTGTTTTCATTTCTTTCAAATAGCATCATGTGCAACACAATGCAAAATGCAGAGTTTGCAGAAGTGCTGAGTCGAGATGACTGAACCCCCAGGGAAGTTTCCAACCGAAAAGTTTTCAGCTGCTTTGCTCTGCACTTCATCATCGTTGCATTTTTACACCAGACATTCAAAATGATTCATAAAAATCCCAATTTCAAAATTGTCAATTCTAGTGGTAAGAAACCTTTATACAGTTTAAGCTGTTAAAAGATTTTACTTTGAATCAGCAACATGGCAGAAGTGCCCTTACTATGGATCTCAAGGAGTCTTCTACGTATATTCAACCCGTCGGAGCCACAGCAGAAGAAAGGGTTTTCTGCCGTCTGCGAGGGAGCTCGTTGAGCGTCTAGAAATCTGAATGCACATCTGCATGAACCATTATAATTTATTAGCAATTACAGAAGTGTGCGGATGGTGACGGCAAGTAATTCATCTTTCTGCTCCCAGTCACATAAATAATCTTTACATTCAAAATTCATCCTCTGTTATGTCTGTAAAGTACTGCTGCTGATTCCAATTTACAGTACAGACCTGTTATATACATTTATTTTGATCATTTTGTCACAGGCATTTCAAATTAATTTCAGTCATAACCAAAGAGAAATGGAGGAAATATGGTGACATCCATCAGATGGCGGGAAAAGAGAGAGGAAATGGAGAGGAGGTGAAATGGATTGTAGAAGTGCTGAAAAGCGCTGGATCATGGGAGTTGGAGTTCACATTAATCCATTTGACTACTTAAATGCACTGGATTTCACGTAAAGGCTGGCGCAGAGGTTCAAGTGTTAGATGAAGAAGCAGCCCAAGGGTCCGTCACCAACTTGGTTTTCTTAATAGACTGACTCCTGCATCAGTTTTTACATCTAGCATGGAAATGGGGAGGGATAGATAGAAGGCCTTTAGTTGTGATGCCCCTTTATAACCACTGTGGATCTTGTTGCTCCTTGCAGACAATTTCCAAATGTATGAGAGCACAGGTGCGGACATGATGTAAACAATTGGATGAAAGATTTCTGAAGAAGGCTGTATGGAGATGGGAGCAGTACTGTACTGCTGGGAATAGCATATTGTTAATTTCGTATTTAAAAGTGTCTACAGGTTCTAATCTAAGCTGCCCTCAGATTATGGGAATAAACCAAAGCCATGTTCTGGTGTTATTGTGAGGGCATTTATATCACTGACTTCCCCTCCTGTAGGTCACCCACAGCTGCGATACGGAGACACGTCTGGCTGATGTTAGCCCTGAGAGAGCTTTCGTCCAGTGCATTTGTGTTCCAGCTGACAATGCAAGCACTCTAATAACGATAGAAATTAGTGTCATAATTGGGCAGACTTCACTACACTTCTCTGTTTTTATGAATATGGGTAATTTAATTGAGAAATTCTGGATTGTGGCCATCCAGTAGCAGCACAGATTGGTACGTGTACACTCCTGGGCCAAAAATTACCCAAGCAAAAAAATTAATAATATAAAGCTTTTATTGGCCTTAATAACAAATCAAAAACAAAAATTAAATAAATAGAGTAAGTGCCTTATTATGAGATAACGTTTCCATATCATTTATTTAAATGTTAAAACCTATGTAGGTATACTAACTGAAAGCCTGTTGACAGAGAAATAACATCTGATTGTTCCTCTTCAGAAAAGTTGGGGAAAAGCTGTCCTGTGATGTTCTCTCATACTCCACGGCACTGACTTTTTTAAGTGAAGCAGCTTCACACTGAAGCAGTTTTCAGCTTTTTCCAACAATATTTCACTGCAATAAAAGTTAGGGTAAATAGCGGCACTGAAGGTCTCAGGAGTGCATTTGTTTAATCTTTGCTTATCTTTTTTTCTCACTACCAATTATTTGCTGTTAGTATCTGCGATGGCTGGTGTTTCAAGACACCAAAAGCAGCGGCCGAAACGAAAGGAAGTCCAACAAAATAAGAGAGACAAACCGATAAAAACAGGGAGAGAGAGACTCGCGCTTCCAACGGACAAAGATCTTAGTCCCGGTACAAAAGGGAGCAAAACGAGCAGGACTGAAACAAAATAAAGGGAGAATCTCAGCTACCGAGGTAACAGAGAAAGGGAAAAATAACGAGGGAAAGATTCCCCTGCTAACGAGCACTTTCCTGCAACTAATTCCTCACAAAATTCTCTAGCTAGAGACCTTACCGGCTAAAGTGCAAAGTAACACTGACACTCTAGCAAAGACGGCGCAGCGGAACTTGAGTTAAAATAGAGTCTGAGCGCCGCCCCCAATTAATGCCAGGTGGCCAAAGAATCCGATTGTGGGCAAAACGATATCGTCCTGGACGAGAGAAAGCTCGCCAGCCTCCAAAAACCATGACAGTATCATTAAAAGAATAAAATACTGCTTTTTTGAGCTTGGCCTATCTTTTTTCTTTACTTTTTAGGGTTAGTTTTTAGCTCAGGTTAATATGCACATATGAGCACATTTATTTATTTATTGCTGAAATACAAATATGAAATTCACACACTGCAACAATCAACAAATATTTCTTGGATTTTTATCATCTTTTGGCCTAATTAATTTACAAACAATACCGCTTGATTAACATTTAATTTTATTTAAAGAAATGAATCAGCCCTGACATTTGAAGGACAAACTACACAAATGTACATACTGTATTCAGCAGAAGCATACACACACACACACACATCCATACAGGCAGGCACATGGACACACACCCGCACACACACGCACACACACACACCCACAAACACACACACACACACACACCCACAAACACACACACACCCGCACACACACACCTGCACACACACACACACACACACACACACACACATCCATACAGGCAGGCACATGGACACACATCCGCACACACACGCACACACACACCCACAAACACACACACACACACACCCGCACACACACGCACACACACACCCACAAACACACACACACACACACACACACACCCGCACACACACGCACACACACACCCACAAACACACACACACACACACACACACACACACCCGCACACACACACCCACAAACACACACATCACACGCACACACACACTCACACACGCACACACACGCACGCACACACACAAACACACACACACACCCGCACACACACACCCACACACACACACACACAGACACACACACATACCCACACACACACACACCCACACACACACACACACACACACACCCGCACACACACACACACGCACACACACACACACACACACACATACACACACACACACACAAACACACACACACCCGCACACACACACACACACACACATATAAGGCAGATTTGCTGTTTCAGTCCACACTGTTGCAGCTGAGATCCACTGTAGTATCCCATCACAGCTGCTTGCACCTGCTGCAATAATAATAGCTTGCCCTAGCCTCTACACATCGGCCAAGTCTATCATGAGGCAGTACAGCAATTTCAGCCACGACAGCAGAGCGGGGGGGAAAAGTCAGTGTCAGAGCTACAGCCCGCCAAATACTTTGTGCTGATGTGCAATTTCAGCCCCAACTTGCATTTGATAGCTTGTTTATTATTTTCTGAAAAAGACTGAATGAATAGCTTTCAGTGGACAAATATCCTTACACAGATACAAATGGGACCAGGGGTGCAGCAGTTTCAATATGATTCCAGAAATGAGTTACATTGAGGCGCAGGCAAAACGAATCCTATCAGGGAGAAATAAATATGGAAATGCAAGGGGGTAACAGTACCTTCTGTGTGACGGAGGCAGTTTATCAGCGCACAACTTGTCGGGCATTTCAAATAAATTGACTTGACCACTAAAGCCCCTTCAGACCACAAAAAGGATTTGAATTTATCTGTCATGTCACGCCAATAAATAGTTGGTGAGGTATATTTGATGGACTATTAGGCAATTTTATTCTGACATCTCTTGGATTTGAATTTTCTGAAAGAATCTAAATCATGCAACACTCAAATCTAATGGCAACTACCTGTACAAAAATGGATGACGACTGTTATTTTATATCTAGGCTGCACTATTTTACAGTGTAAATGTGGAATAGTGTTTCCAATTATAAATGCTTTCCATTAAATATTGGTTTCCCTGAAGCTTTAGAGAAATTGTGGAAGAAGAATGAATGATGATAGTGGTTGAAGTATGCCAATCACAGAACCAGGCTTATACTAAGAAAAGAAAAGAACATGAGCTGTATATATATCCTTAGCGCCGTTAAAAATGCATATGTGAGGTAGGCACTGTACTGCAAATTACAAGAATTTCGCAAATTGAGGCATCAATTTGATTTTTATTGTTTTTCCAGTGAGATTTGAGTGAAATTGATTGTGCGGTATTTTAGTCCAGACATGCACCACAAGGACATGCACCAGACATGCACCACCTAGCGCTTCTCTAATAATGAACATTGAATTATGTGTGATATGAAGAGTGACGCTTGACTTGCTGGTCCACAGCAGGGGTCCTCAATCTTTCCCAGAAAGGGCCGGTGTGGGTGCAGGCTTTCATTGCAACCAAGAATTTACACACCTTACTAATAAGCTTGATTAGTAGCATCAGGTGCATAGCTGGTTGGTTGCAATGAAATGGTTGGTTGGTCCACAGCATATATATATATAAAGCTACAGCTTTAAGAAAATAGCACTGCTTACGACACAGCGCTGATCAACAATCAGTCAGCTAGGTGTCCAAGAACAGGAAACAAGCCGTGTTGCGGACCAACCGCACCTATAGCAGCCACAAGCGAGGCACCTCATGCATGCATTTTTAATGGAAGTTCCACAAAGGTACCTCTGCGTTTTTAATGGTGCTAAGTACTGTATGTCATAAACCATCACCAACAGTAAATATTAGCACAACAGTACCCCTTGAATGACTCCGTCAGCTTTGCTTGAAAAGGGGGCTTTGTCACTCCCTGGTGATGTATTCAACATTAACACAGTTATGAGTAGAAATGCTTCCAAGAGATTGCAAGCGGTTTACACAATCCACTTTTCTCATCCTTTTCACAATTTTGAAAGCTTTTCTTGGTGTTCTCAAGCATTTTTTAGTGCGAGTACAAAGGCTGAACTCTAAATGCTGTATGCGGTCACCCTTATCCATCGGGACAAAAGACTTTGATGTTCTGCTCTTTCAGCCAGAGCTCAGAACACAGAAATCTATTCCTGGATAATTCTCAAAAATATATTGCATAACAAGATTTTCATTGGATGATAATAATAATAACAACAACAATAATAATAATAATTATAATTATTATTATTATTATTATTAATAGTAGTAGTAGTAGTAGTAGTAGTAGTAGTAGTAGTATATTACTATTACATAGCACATTTTATACAAAATATCTTAAGCCCTGGGTGTATATAAGTAAAGAACAATCAAATGAGCTGAAGTTAACAGAGGCAGGACGAGAGGCCATAGGTGTTGGAGTATTAACCGAGTGCTGGTTTAGGATATAAATGACTGTTGCCTGAGAATGAGCCAGACCTCATCTCAATGCTTGTTTACATGACAGAATTCTCCACTGGGGCAGCGAGAGACACATGGCTTGTGGCACCAGCTGAAACTGCTTTACTTGTGACTGATTCATTCACAAACACAGCCATGGAATGTCCAGTAATTGCATCAGCTCAAAAGTGGCAATTAACTCAGTTTAGTCCGCAAAAATACAGTAAGATACTATGTCCTGTCTGCTTGCACAAATTCGTCAAGGGCATTCTGTGGCACCAGAGGTGGAGAGAAGTGGCCATGTTGAGTAACTTGGGTTCCGCTGGCATCACTGAGAAAAATGTATTGTTTTTGATACTAATGTTCACATTTGCTGGCATGCCTCTGTTTACAGGTTTTAAATGCAAACTGCTATCAAACCATAATCTGCATATCAACACAATTAAATGGATTCCCACAAAATAACAATCACTCACAAAAAGCTGTGTTTGAAATGCAAGGCTTGCCTCTTTTTGATGACTTTGAAAGGCAGGAAATTAAATTAATCAGCCCTTACGTAAACATTGGGGTTTATCAGCGGTAGCTTTGAGGACTGTAACACCCTTCTATACACATATTGTTCTTCAAAACAACTTGTACTGACGACTGGGCAGATTTTTTTCCATGTGTGAAGTATTGTCACGTGAATTTCAACACATCATACTAAAACAATCGATAGATCATATGCATAGTGTGAGAAACATACATTGTATCAAGAAACAACCCCTCAAAACATACTGCACCCAACAACCGCTTTAAATAACGTGGCAGTCAACATTAGACACTCCAAACCAACCAACCTTCTATCAAAAAATGACAGCAACAATTGCGTAGAGGTCAAAAAAAAAAAAACATTCCGGATGTTGCAAACATCCTTTTGTCAATAATGAGATTTTCCTTTTTGTTGTCTGCCACTTAAACCCCAAATGCTGAGGAAAACTGTCAAATCCCCTCAAAAAAATCGATTGTGGTCAAATTTCAGTATTGGACTTTGTCTGAAATTCGCAAACAGGCTGTGAAAAGCTTCTCTGTCCCTATTGTTCAATGGAATGATGGATGTTTGTTGGCACCAATCACATTTCAGCTGGTTTTTCTTCTCATTGCACTGCTGATGTGCAAACTGTAATGTGGAAAGAAGCCACTAGATGGCAGTATTGACCTTTTTTGGGTAAGCCCAGTCTGGAGCTAGAATTGGGCATGTCCTGGGCATGTCTGAGAGGGGAAGATCCCCGAGGAAAAAAATGTGGGTGGGGTCTGCAAAAGAGTATATAAGGAGAGAAATTGAGAGAGTAAAGTAGTAGGAGAAATTTCAAGGAGAAGGATACATGTGACCAGATCTGTCGCTCTTTTCAAGACCTGTGAAGCTTTTTGTGGATTTTTGCCTGTGTTTTGGAGCATTTTCGTCACCCAGAACATCACCAAGCAACCCCACCTCAAGGGACTGTAAGTATTTTTTTTTTTCTTGTATATTATCAATCTTGGTCAGAAGTATAAATTGTTGGTTAGCTGTAAGTCTTTGTTTAATTAAATCTGTTTAAGTTTTAAAATTTTGTCTGTCATCCCTTGCTGTCTTATATGTCGTAGCAAATTGGGGCCATAACAAAACTGACCAAGAAAAACACCTGACTGTTAAGACATTGCTTGACTTGGAATAGAAGTCTTACGTAAATATAATTGGATGATCTCAGCAAACATTTGAATATATTACCTCATTTCTTAAAAAGTTGAGATGTTAAGGTAAAAACTAGTATTTCTCAGTTTGAAAAAAGGAAAGCTGTGATTTATAAATCATCTTAGACCTGAAACAAATTGCAAACAGGACAAGAAAAAAATGTTTTACCCAATCAACCATATTTAATTTATTTAAGTAATTAATTTTTAAATTTGATGCTGGCAGAATAGTTCTGGGAAATTTGAGACAAGGGCAATGAAAGACTTTGAAAGTGCTGGAATCCAGGATGCTCAAAAAAAAAAAAAAAAAAAAAAAAGACGTGTACAGGTCTGGAACAGGTGACGCAATTTGAATTGAATGAAGTTTATTTCGGTCTCAGTTACAATCCATTGGCATTTACAAAAACAAGATAAATTTCTTTTCCAGAGGCCGAAAAGGTGTAGGCTGAAGCCAAGGCTTATTGTGCCTACCCTTCTTACATACGTGTTAAGTTACAAACATACAATTACAATATCAGGATGTCATGACATATCAGAAAACAATAATTAATTCAGACGCACATATAAAAGCAAAATCAAAGTATTAGTAAGTACATATTATTTTGATTATAATTATAATAAAGATCTATATTTATCTATTACCATGGATTTATACATTTTTTTTAAATTGACTGATTGAGCTGCAGAGTTTTAATTCATTGTCCAATTTGTTCCATAAAGATATCCCTCTAACGGATACACATTTGCTTTTGATAGTAGTTCTTATTTTGGTGTTTTTAAACATACATATACCCCTTAAATTATGATCACTCTTTCTTAACAAGAAAAGTTAATTTCAATCACCTCGTATATAGACTGAGAATCCATAGTTGGCCCAGTTGTTGCAAGTAATGAGCAGTTGAGTCTCCAAACAATAGAAGACATCTCAATGTGCTGTTGTAATGATTTTAGGGATTTAGTCCCTCCACAGTCCATAATATTACTAAAAGATTAAAAAAATTTAGAGAAATCTGCACTACAGATGAGGCTGAAAACCCACACTGAGTGCCCATGATCTTCAGTACTTTACATGGCACTGCAGTGAAAACCGACATACTTTTGTGATGGATGCAACCACATGGACTGGGGCTACTTAATCTGGGTCCCTTGTTTCTCCTAGGCAATCCTGCATGTCATCTTAGACAGTCATTTAGCTCAAAAAAACAGTTTTCCCAAGAGCTAATCGCTTCAGTTTTAACCATTTATAGCTAATGTTTTTTGCATGTGGTGCCTTACCTTAACAGAAATGAATCGCTAACTAAGGGATTTACAAACTACATGCAGCAAATGTGAACATAGTGAACTTCATCGAGGGGGAACAGCTTTCCCATTACTATCACATGCATATGGCTGAGCAATTCATAGGCTAAAAACCCTTGCGCATCAATTGTAGTCATTTGCGCTTCAGAGAGCTTCGAAAGACACACGTTTCTGTTTTATGGTGTGCAGCCTAGAATAATCCATCCTGGGGTACATTTCCCAGAAGCATATATTCTAACTTACATAGTTGGAAGCATTGACTGTTTATGGTCAAACTTGGTCAGCTGATATCTAAGTTAGCAGCTATGCTTTTGTGAAACGTACCCCTAGACTGCTGTATGTTACCTTTACCCCGGGTTGCACTGACTCGGTGGTCTCTTTGCCTGCCGCTGCTGACATCTCATCTCTCATGTAAGTCTACGCAATCAAGCCCCATTTCCGATGCTTTGTGGGAGAGTTTGTTGGCTAAATTGCTTCCGGTCTCATCCAGCTGCAGGGGAAAAGTTGCGTTTGCTAGCGTGGTTACAGATACTTGGCCATACAAGCGTAGAAGCCGTGTTAAGAAGCTGTCACCGGGGGCGGTCATTTTCTTGAAGTTTTGAGAAGGGCCTTCCATGACAATATTCAGGTGATTGATATAATTTCTTGCAAAATTTTTGGCTTTGCCGTCAAGAATCACTGATGATGTACCAGATCACTTTCTCAAACCCCTCCTGGAGCAACACAAGATCTTTCCCTGCAAGCACAGATGATTCTAATGATTCGTTCATTATCAAGCATCCTCACAGGCTTATAACGAGCTGATCATTTGACTCACCTGTGCTGGAGCAGGGAGAGATCTAAAACATGCAAGAGAAGTGGTTCTCCAGGAGAGGTTTAGGAAGCGCTGATGCAGACGACAAGTTTGCCGTGCTTCAGTGTTATGTGCATGCAGTGGCACTAGAGTACCATCGCTGGAAGTGTGACAGTCCCGGAAGTGTAAGAAATTTTGGCGAAAAAGCCACATCCGGGTAACTGGCAATTTTTTGAATTGTATTAACTAACATGATCATAAAATGAATTGTCATCTTTAACCTCTTAAACTCCAGGGCCTGAGACTCACCGCAGCAAAATACCTTCAATACCGCGCTAATTAAGTAGCAATATAGTCATATTACACATCGAATGAAACAGGAGTCATTTTTACATACACCAAGCACAACTCAAACGGCAAGCATATTAATGTTCAAATATCAAAATCCGAGTAGCGTCAGAAAATCAACCCTCTCTCCACATTTCCATGTCTCCCTCTCTGATACTTCATGCTACTCAAACAGAGATATACTCTATTCATTTTGGGTATGTCATTTTCAAACAGAAACCTAAAAAAGAGGCTGGGGCTTAAGAGGTTAATGGTTGCTTGCAAATTCTTTGCAGTCAATCACTACCTGAAGCCAGAAACCCCCAGACATCAACAAATGCTGGGTTGCTTCCCTTGTGATGCCCAATTTCCAAGGAAGTTTTCAATTCCTACTTGTTCTTGGGGCGTTTTACCTTCATATTTGTTTTCAGCAAATGAAATGTAATTGCATTCAGGTCAGATTATTTCCCTGACCATTGTAGGACATTCAGCTTCGTGGCCTTATAAAAGTTTCTTTCGCTAGTCGAGTTTCCATCTCACTATTCTTGTGCACATTTTTGAAAATTCGCACTGAAAAATGCAGATGGACTCACAAAGTGCAAATAAACTTCCTCTAAGCCACTTAAAAATGTATAAGCTCACTTAAGGTGGTTTTTGCTTAGTGCGATTAAGAGTTGATGTGTAAAATGTGGGATGTGAACAGCTTAGCGGCCTTGGGAGACTAAGTTCTCACATTGCTGCCTTGCTGCCACTGCGTGCATTAAAATTCGACTCTGTCTTTGTCTTCGTTCGGGACCACACACTGCAATCATTTACTGAAAGGAAAGATCCATGACGATTTGCTGAATTGCATGCAACTCCTGTAGGCCTCTCACCATTTTTACAGCGTCTCTCTTCTGGGTGGTGGTTTGTTTCTCTCTCATGTTGTGACTTCTTCTTCTGCTGTTATATATTTGTACGAGTGTCCTCTACCGCCATCGTGTGGGGACACATACCTTCCATGATTGAAGGACTGAAATGCTGGTACATAACGACAGGGTTTCATTTCATCGAGCCGGGGGGGGAGAGGCATTCTTTTTTTTTAGGGGGTGTAGAAAACAATCGATTTCCTTATTTTATTGAATGGGTGGTGGAATTTGTATTTAATTTTGTTTATTCATAACAAATTATTACGAGTGGGTGGAGAAATAACACGTAAATCTCTCAGTTGCACAAATTGCAGGTTTTTTCATTTGCATGTGCGTCCACGATTTTTGCTACTGAAATGCAGGTCACGACGCGCCAGATGCGGGTCACTTGGGGGCTATGGGACATTGACCTGCTTTATAGGAGTTTATTTGCTCCAAGCCAGTTGAACGAAACACAGATAATTCAACATTTCTTTGACATTAAATGGAAACATGACCACTGTATGCTGCAGGTTATTGTTCATCTGCACTCAGAAGTACCATCCAATGAGTTTTTAAGTATTTGGCAGATTCTGCAGAAATAATGCAACCGTACATAAGTCTGAATTCTACCAGATAATTTGGTCAGCACTCATCAATAAACACAATGAAACTCATCCTTTGCCAGCCACACATGACTTTGCTTCAGACGGAGGGGGATGCTTCGGATCATGAGCAGTTCCTCACCTTCTCTACCGTCTTCACTTTCCGTCATTCTGGCACAAGATGAACATTGTCTCATCTGTTCATTGGACGTGGTTCAATGACCGTACAGGAATTTTAGAAGTTTTTTTTGGAAAACTTCCAGTTCTTCAGAATTACTCATTATTTCCATCTTGTAGTAAACCCCCAGTACATACTTCTCTTGATTGCTGATATTCAATCTCAGGCACCTACTTCTTACAGTGTTCTTGTTGTTCTGGCAAACTACTATAAAGGAAGCTTTTCTTCACCAGGAAAAATGGAGCTTGTTGTAAATTCCGATTGGCATGGAGTCAAGCTCGCTATCTATAGGAGCCGCTTCTCGAGCTTGAGAATCACCTGAGTTCTCATGGATGTCATCTGATTTGCGTCACATGATTGCTTGAATATATGTAAACTATGCTAGTTTACTTAAGCCCGCATTCTGAGCAGAGGCTCTGCAGTGTGTACGCTTAACACCCCTCCTCCTCCCCAGCTCCTCCCGTCATTTTTAGCATTCTGTAATCTTGTCTTTCATGACTAAACTGTCGTTCAATAACAATGTCTCTTCAGTTCAAGGTCATTGTTGCTGTTGGCTCTGTTCAATGGAAGGGGGTGTTAATAGCAGCTCCCTGCCTTCGGTTCCACGCTAGACGGGCAGGGATCTCTCAAACAGAGCCATACCGCCAAACTCAATGTATGCTTGTATGCCTTTAATATATATTCTCTTTGAAAAAGTGTCCTATCAGAATAATTCTTCAATCATTGTTATCTGTGATGGTTCAAGACTTTTGGTGTTATGAAGCTCAGTGTATTCTTTCTTCTTACAAATGCATAATTGACCACACCTAATGATTTTGCTATTCCAGTGACGGGTTTGTTTTAATTGTTCAACCTAATGATGGCTTGCATCACTGGCAGTAAAATACGTTTACTTCATGCTGAGAATCAACAGCAACAGATTCTGAATGGAAATGCTTATAACATAACATAACATAACGTAACGTAACATAACGTAACGTAATGTAACATAACATAACATAACGTAATGTAACATAACATAACATAACATAACGTAATGTAACATAACATAAGTGAGGAGAACAATCCATTCAGCCCAACTAGGCTCATCAGTTTTTTTTTTTTCTCTATTGTGAATATATCCCTTCAGATACTCAATGACTCAATGGTATTTAGCTTTAAGTCAAGCCTGCTCTTCAAAATTCCCAAGGTTTCTGCCCTAGCAATATGGTCAGGCAAGCTATTCCACATTAAAATTAGTCTTTGGGTGAAGAAATATTTCCGAATATCAGTGCTAAATTTACCTTTGGTCAACTTCCATTTGTGACCCCGAGTTCTACTCACAACACTTGGTCGAAGGAATCCTCCATAATTCACTTTGTTAATCCCTTTTACATATTTAAAGACCTCAATCAAATCACCCCTGAGTCTCCTTTTCCTAAGACTAAAGAGATTAAGGATTTTCAGTCTCTTCTCGTAGCTTTCATCTTTTATGCCTGGAATTAGCTTAGTGGCTTTTCTCTGAACTTTCTCTAGAGCCTCTATATCTCTCTTAAAGTATGGTCCCCAGAACTGTACACAATACCCCAGGTGTGGTCTGACGAATGTGTTGTACAAAAGAAGCATCACCTCCTTAGATTTGTACTCAAAACATTTGTACTCAATTTAGTCCTTAAAGCCCTCCTCTAGTTCAGCACCATAGTGCTTTTTGCTGTCATCGGCTATTCCCGTAATCCTGTGAATAAACACCTTCTGCTTCAACTATCACGTCAGCCATTTGTTCTTGCCCAGATCTCAACACCTTTCAAGGATTTTGAATTCCTGAAGGTCATAAAAGCATATTTGCAAGGCAGGCGTGGCGCCGTTTTGTGGAAATGTTCACAATTTGATACAATTAAACCCGTTTCCCATTTAAAATTTTTTTTTTCTTTTTAATACGGAGGAAGTTTATAATAAATAAAGTGGCATCTTAAAATCAATTATACGGCGAAAAAAAAACCCCGCTAAAGTGGGTGATGGACTTCAGAGGAAGTTTTGGATTAATATATTGTTTATATTATTGCCATTCTTTCAGTACCACTTGTTTTACATTTATGTTGTCATTGTCGACAATTGGTGATCTCTGTCATTTACTAATCATTATAGCCTTATGTCTGATCATTCAGTGAGTGAACAGCTTGATTGCTAATTAGGCAATCTTAAATGGGAAGAGGTTAAGAGCAATTTTGCATTAAAAAGTGGGAGGTTGCCTCTGACCGCATGCTGCAGAAAATTCCATTGCCTGTGCGCTAACCCTAAGGGGAGTTTGAGTTGAAGAGGTGAAGGGATTTCCATTTTTAAAGCCTCAATCCTCACCCCTGCAGAGAGAAGACATGGCAAATATGGAACCGAAAATATTAATCACCCTTTTTAATGGCCCTATTACTATGTAACGCTGCTCAGGATCCTGTACAGGGTCCGTTGAGTCGAAGGGTTAATACAATGGTAGTGTCCAGCTTGTGACATACTTCAGACTTCAATCTTGTTCTACCTCAATGATTATATGCTCCCTGAATGCCCATAGCCCTCTTCAGTACTCCCATACTACTAGTAACTTTTAACAATTGACACCGCCAGGCTTGTGGAAGCTGAGTTTCTAGTCTCTCTCTGGGTTTCTCTTTATATTTCTTTCAACTAGTCTACTACTTTTTTCACCACAGTTTAAGTGTTTTTATTTCTTTCCACGAGGGAGTTTTTACCTTTCTTGTTTTTAGGGGGCCCAAACTCAATCTTTCCCAATTTTCCTATTAGCTATATTTCTTTCTGACAGGGTCTGCGTAAAACAGGCCATACAGATAAAACTGAATCCAATTGAAAGATCAAATAACTTTATAATCATTTTTTTATTATTTCAGCAGTTTTCTGTTTTTATTGCTGAATCCAGCATGCCACTTTTATTGTTGAAACATTTCTCCACATGTGCGGATCGTCCTCAATCAAAGTCAGACCTTCGGAGAGTAAACTGCCTATTTCTGTGAAACAAAGAACAGATCCTTTTTTCCATGTCATCATAAAGCAATCAAACAACTGACTGCTACAGGCTGCCACATCAGCCAGATCAGTCAATGCTTATCAACCACACTCATACAATTTATTAGCCATCGTGCCAAGTGCACAGTGCTAACTCCCTTGTGAATGTCAATATTTACAGGGCTCTCCATAATTATTGGCACCCGTGGTTAAGATGTGTCAAAAGCCTTAAAATAAATTAAATTTTTATTGCAGAAGCATACTCTCATACTGAAAATTGCAGAAAAATCTAACCTTCAACTCAAGTGAATTTTAAAGGAAAAAATAAATCCCTGACTAAGAAATAATTATTTTTCATAAAATCACCAGTTCCACAATTATTAGCACCCCTAACAATTCCTAGGAAATAAATGTAATTGAAGTATTTCTGTCATTTCTACAGTAGTTTAAAAAGTTGATCAGAGTATATAGGAACATTTAATTACTAATTCATCACTTCCTGTTTCCCTGGGGTATAAATATGACGTGGCACAGAGGCCATTTCTCTTATCCACTCTTCAACATGGGAAAGACAAAGGAACGCACCATTCAAGCAAGGCAGATGTGTGTCGACCTTCACAAGTCAGGCAATGGCTACAAGAAAATAGGCACTCGCCTGCACCTGCCCATATCTACTGCCAGTGGAATCATTAAGAAGTTTAAAACAACTGGAACAGTGGTAAACAATCCTGGACGAGGACACAAGGTTATTTTGCCACCATGCACAGTGAGGAGGATGGTAAGAGAAATAAAAAGTTCTCCAAAGCTCACTGTTAAAGAATTGCAACAAAAGGTAGCATCTTGGGGTCACAAAGTCTCCAAAACAACCATCAGGCGCTATCTACATGCCAACAAGAAAAAAAACCTTTTCTCACTCACAATCATAAATGCAAACGTGTAGAGTTCGCTTTACGGTACTGGGACTTCAACTGGGACCGTGTGCTTTGGTCAGAAAAGACCAAGATAGAGCTTTTTGGCAACAAACACATATGGGGGAGGATCGGTGATGCTTTGGGCCTGTTTCTCTTCCAGAGGCCCTGGTAACCTTGTTAGGGTGCATGGCATCATGAGCGCTTTGAAATACCAGGACATTTTCAATCAAAATCTGGTGGCCTCTGCCCAAAAGTTGAAGATGGATCGTTACTGGGTCTTTCAGCAAGATAATCACCCTAAACATGTGGCCAAATCTACACAGAAATGGTTCATCAGACACAGACTCAAGCTCCTCCCACGGCCAACTCAGTCCTCAGACCTCAAGCCCATTGAAAACCTGTGGAGTGAGCTGAAGAGGAGAGTGCAGAGGAGAGGACCCAGGTCGCTGGATGATTTAGAGAGATTGTGCAAAGAGGAATGGTCGAAGATCCCTCTTTCTGTATTCTCCCATCTTGTGAAACATTATAGGAGAAGATTAGGTGCTGTTTTGTTGGCAAAAGGGGGTTGTACAAAGTATTAACATCAGGGGTGCTAATAATTGTGGCACACATGATTTGATGTCAAAGAATTATTTCTTAATGTGGGATTTTTTTCCCACTGAATAAATGCACTTGAATTAAAGGTTGGGTTTTTCCCTTTTTTCATTGTCGTCCTATTTTATTTAGAAAAAAAACTGAATTTATTAGAGGCTAAAGAACACATCTTGACCACGGGTGCCAATAATTATGGAGGGCACTGTAGAAGATTAAAGAATTAAAAAAAAAACATTTTACCAGTCACAGTCAGTGGAAATGAAATGCTCTTACCATCACAACTGTGTCTGTGTTAAAATCTGAACAACGCAGCCAGGCGGGTAACCCTGGTGAAAGTGGTCCACTGCGTAGAGGACAGGAACTAGCTGTTGCGAACGGTATTGAAATTAGCCAGACACTCACATCATATAAATGGTTCTCTTTCCAAAGTGTTCTATAATGACAATGACTTCCATTTAATTTTTTCCTTTCCTGAAGTAATTTGCCCGTTCATTTACATTGATAATTAGGTAAAAGGGACAGGAAGCTGCAGTAAGACTAGAGTCCATTGTCAATGCTTTATGTTTCTCTGAATCATGCAATCCATTTTCAAAGTATAAATGCATAACCGCTCCTCTGGTTTGCGAAAGAGAAAGGTTTTTAAATTACTGTGAGCGACACGTGATGAAAGTCTCCATAACTTGCAGCTAAAGACTGCCTAATTCACTGTGATGTAGTAATCAAATGCACACAAAAGACAATAATTGCCTCCAGTCGATCTCTGTAGACAGCAATAGATTTGCATTGTATTCCATAATATGCAGTTTCTACATTTTGCTCAGTATTGCTCCTATAATAACATCACTGACTGCAGAGGAAAAAGCAACCCCATATTCACCAGGGATATTTCTCCCGCTGCTGATGTGCTCTTCACAAAAAAAAGATAAATAAATAAATAAACAAATAAAACTCCTATTACGTTGTCTGTGTTTACTGGATCACTCTGAAAAGACAGATTTGAAAATGCAAGGACTGTACTCAAGGACACATTGTTATGCTGTGCATATGATGCTTTACTATTGATTATGCACTAATTTTATGTGTAAGAACTGCTTCATAATCCTGCAATCTGTTGAGCTAAGAAAATAGTCATATGGCATTTGTAATCTGGTTTATGATTTATAATTCTGTAATGAGCAATTAAACTGCAGTTTTTAAATTGCTTTTGCCACACATGTGCTGATGTGTACATCCTTCATGACTGAGTATGTGTTGATGTACTGTTATTGTATTGCTTTATGATTGTTAATGACACAAGTTACATTGCAGGTGCATTTTAGCACTGTGTTACGTGGATGGAGCTATTCAAGACATGCACTTCATCTGCAGTCTGTAAAACAAAGTATATGGAGTAATTTTAAGCAGCGGGCTATAAAAGATTTCAGATCATTGTTTTTTTTATAATTTACTGACATTGTCTTTGATAAAAATGCCTGAAACACTTTCTGATTCATCATGTAGCATTATGCCAGCATACATATACTGTAGCAAGAGCTAAACAGCAGCTTGATGCCAAAAATATTCAGCGTATACAAACGTATTTCAGTGCTGTGAAATACAATACTGAGGTGACTACATCACTGCTACTTAGCTTCTGCTTTCGGAAGTAAAATCCCTTTGGAAATTTATAATGGGGTTCAGACACTTTCTGGCATTCCTCAAGTTAGAATCAATTTAAAGAGCTGACACGCCCCGAGATGAACCAACATGGCAAACGGATGCAAGTGAGCACATCGAAAGTGAGCAATTCCTAGTTTATTGTCAAAAATTTAATCTTTCCAAACTACATATCCACTGTCAAACGCGAATATCCGGTGATTCATTTTCGGCCAATCAGGTATCTCAGTTTCAGCAAATTTTTATGATCATAACTTGTCAAAGGCCGATCAAAGACATTTAATTGGAGCAGACAAAGTTGATACTTTGCTTCCTAGCTCCAGAAACCTGTTTAAAAATTAACCGACAGAATTTCTAAAATGTGGTGCACAAGATCAGTGGAGAACAATGCATGGTGATTATTTCACCACTGATCAAGCGTTTTTTAGCTGACTAGCTAGCAATGTCTGTAGCGTATTGGTGAAATTGATTAATAGGCTAGCTAGTAGGCTACTATTACCAAGCCACAATTGGAGCACAAAAATATGTAGAAAAAAGTGGATATCAATTACTTTGCTTCTTTGCTAGCTTGAGGCCAGTGAATATTGATTATTCAATTGGCTAGGTAGTTTGCAAGGTCAGTGACAAATTGAATAAATTGATTATGTCAGCAGGCTGGTCAATTTTCTTGCTAACTTATCAGGTTTTTACATTGACCTTTGTTTGCAAAATTTTTATATTGGCTGCAGCTGACTAAATAACTTGATAACTAGCTAGTTTAGCTAAACTAACTAGAACATCCAGTCTTCAACTCATCAGCTAGCTATCTCATCAGGCCATTTTGTTGTTTAAGCCTCGCTTGATAGGTAGGCTAGCAAGGAGCTAGCAACTTCGAAAACCAGACAGATATGGTCTAGAAAGACAACATGTGTAGGTACTTGGAAATATGATGCAAAATCATGAAAATAAAGAAGTGTTAAAAGCAATTTTTTAAAAAAGTCTATGAATGGGTATAATGAATGCAATATTTACTTTTGACTCCAGCATAGCAGTCATCTCAGTACTCTATTGCGAGATGTAGGTATACAAGTAGTAAACCAGAAACAATACTCAATCAGGCAAAAGTGTCTTTGCCAAATTTCTCGGTTTTCACTGCCAAAGTTTTTTCAGCCTGGACCAGAGATAATAAATCACTGTAAATAAAAAAAGAAGCACTCTCAGTGTCAACTTTTTTCAGTAAAAGTAAGACTCTTGCTTGGCTTTGTAA